>JAOXJP010234441.1:0-24179 GCA_025762735.1 Platanus orientalis
TTAGGGGACGAATTTGGCCTCTCTAAACCTCTATAAATAGGGTCTTTGAACCCCAAGAAAAGTAGAGAACAACACTTATGCATACATAGCCAAATTCTTGAGAAAGTGAGCCAAAAGTGTGAACCAAGAGCCTATAAGTTAAATTCGTGTTGGCCAATGACCTTGGAATTGTTCCACCATAGTTAAACCCATTCAAGGTCAGTTGTAAGCTTCATAAACCTTTGTAGTTAAATCTTTT
Source organism: Platanus orientalis (assembly GCA_025762735.1). Classification (NCBI taxonomy): domain Eukaryota; kingdom Viridiplantae; phylum Streptophyta; class Magnoliopsida; order Proteales; family Platanaceae; genus Platanus; species Platanus orientalis. The sequence goes on from JAOXJP010234441.1 coordinate 239, forward strand.
GGGAACAAGGAATGTGCTTATACAAGTCAAATTCACCAACACAAGAGGCATTCTGAAGAACAAAGATTCTTTTATCTACAACAAGTCATAGCCTTCACTAGAGTCACCAAGGGAGATTCTCTGCCTTTATCAGAGTCACCAAAAGTGTTATTCGTGAAGCACTTGCCGAAGTCACCAAGTGCAAGTTAGTCCATCGGAGTCATTGGATGGAGTGTGTCCATCGGAGACACTAAGAGCACACTTACAAGGGAGTGGATTCTCTGTTACTTGTAAATAAATTTCAGGTTTATTAATTTGTCTGTAATAGTTTAGGAGAACTATTAAAAAAATTAAATAGGCTTGGGGTGCCATTTAAAGAGTGAATGTAGGCTGGAAGGCCGAACCACTATAAATTTATGTGTTGTGGTTTGTTTATGTTATTATATTTTGTGTTTATGCAAATTAACCCAATATATATAGGTGACTTCAACTAAGGTTAAAATTATTAAAAAATTAATTTAAACAACCTTAGGAAATTTATCAACCCTACTCCGGCTCTGCTATAGGTAACACTATAGTGCACGACGGAGCCCCGTGGTCTATGATAAATTCATAGAAAATCAATTTACTTAATAAAAAGAATTTTTAATGCATATTAATTAAAAGAAAATTAAGTAAATTAAATTAGGGCTGAATAAATTACTTTAAAAGAATAATTTATTTTAAAGAATTTTTAAATATTTTATATAGAACCTATTCACCCCCCTCTAGGATCCATTTCAGGAATTTCAATGTCCATGGAGGATGTTAAAGCATCCTTGCATTCTAGAGAATTGAGGAAGAATGTAGTTGGAGAAGAGAGTGAGGGGTTGGAAGAAGGTCAATTTATAAGAGGAAGAACAAATGAAAAGGGTTCAGGTAATAAAGGTCAATTTAAATTAAAGTTTAGATTGAAAAATGGCAAGTTTCATTATTATCATGAACCAGGACTCTTCAGGCGAGATTGTCCAAAGCTTAAAGAAAAAAGGGAGAAGTATGTTGTTAGCATCATAAAAGAAAATTCTTCTGATGGTTTTGAAAACGTTCTACTAGTTACTCATTGTAATGTAAAGATGAGGAATGGATACTTGACTTGAGTTGTTCCTTTCATATGTGCCTAAACCAAAATTAGTTTATAACCTATAAAGCGGTGAATGGCAGTACAATTTTGATGGGGAACAATATGTTTTGTAAGACTGTAGGGATTGGAACAGTTTTGATTAAGATGCATGTCAGGATAGTTAAGATCTTGACTGATGTTCAACATGTACCAAAATTGAAGAACCTGATTACTTTAGGTGCTCTTGACTCTAATGGTTGTAGTTATACCTCTGAAGGTGGAATTATGAGGGTGTCAAAAAGTGGTTTAGTGGTTGTGAGAGGACAGCAAAATTTTCAAGACCTAAATTTACAAGCCGCGAAGTGTGAGCTAGGTCCGGATCTATGACATGGGAATGACCCGCCTTGAATCTGTTTCTTATACGGAGAGACTAATGATCTCGGAGTGAGCCATCAACCCTCTTCCCTATTCACATCACACTCCAAATATTATATTATCTTTTCATGTTTACCCATTAAGTCACACCCAGTTAAGTCTATTTTCAACAATCACATCGCAGTAGAATAATAATAATAATGGCATAATTCAAATAAGTGCAGTGAAAATATATATAATCATGTCTATAAACATCTTACAATCATCCAAAAATAAAAGGGGCCTCAACCTGTCCAAAAAGTGTGTACAATCCATGGCCTCAACGAGCATAATCAACATAATGAAAATATACATCAATCATCCAAAAGTAAACTAGAACTTAATGCAAAACTGAGGTGTAATGTTTGGACCAGCTGTCCAATCTCCCACCATTTTTCTTTCATCCTAAGGCGTAATCCAACCTATGTGTCTACACATCTGTGGATGGTGTCAATTGGGGTAAGCTTGATGGGCTTAGCGGGAGGTATGCAATTTATACAACATAAAAGAAGGCCAAAGATAATCACAATAGCAATTAGGAAGACTTAAGATAGTCTAAGGAACCAAATCAAGAATGAGAGTACATCAAGTTTACTAAATAGATATCCTTGTTATGATTCAAGAATGTACATATCACAAGATAACCATAAGAATATATAAAGTAGATTAAGTTGAATCATGCATATGCTACATATTATATGTCACATATTAAGTATTATATGCACATGTCAAGTAATATATGTGTCACATGCAAATTTTGAAAGAATCTCCATCACATAACGTATTTGTAGGTAAATAAGCCATGAAAGGTCTCTGACAAAGCATATCACATAAACCATATAAGGCTCCGGCACAACACATCACATAACGTATATAAGAGTCTTCGACGTAGCACATCACATAACATATATTGGGCCAATGGGGCCGTCTTCACCTATTAATGTAACCCGATGATTGGGTACCTAATGGTGCCATTTATAAAGCTCGATGACTAGGCATACACATGTTAGACCACTAGGGTCATCTTCACCTATTTATAAAACCCGATGATTGGGCATCTGATGGCACCAATTATAAAGCCCGATGACTAGGCATGCACATATTGGACCACTAGGGTCATCTTCACCTATTAATGTAACCCAGTGATTGGGTACCTGAAGCCATAAAGGCTAATGTCAACCCAAAAAAATCCCTTAGGGCATCAATGGTATGTCTCATAAAATTCCCCAAACCAGGGTAGTCCTTTAAAATTTCCTAAGATAAGGGTGTCAAACAAATCGATGGGTTAAAAGAAGTGATAAATCAAAGTCATGCTTTTATTAAGTAATGCATTCATTATAGAAGTATGTCATTTGTAAAAATATCTAAAAACATTCTAGTCCAAATAATGAAGTAGTAAATCACATAAAAGGGGTCAAATGTCAATAAGCAAGTAAACGAGTTTCACCCATAACTAAGAGCATAAGGAATGCTCATGGATGTATCAATTATTTTATGCCAACATCCATATAGGTTGAAAACCAAGTATCTTAAGTCTTCTAACACCCATGTAGAAATCCCAAGTAAGGTGCCTTATGAAAATCCCAGAGTCAACCATGCCAATAATAGCAAGCACATGCTACTAAGAGCTATCACATGATGCAAAGAGTAATGTGCCACATGAAGATCAATAGACTCTTGCAAATTTCCATGAAATAACATGTAATTGAAAGAATTCATCATAGAAGACATAGGATCATGCAAGGAATGCAAAGACATTCAAGAAACATGTGAATAATATAGAAAGTCTATAAGGGCATTTCGTTAAACACGTAGAGTGCAAGAATTGAGGAACTCAAAGGAATTCAAGGGAAACCCAATCTTCACCATAATAAACCTTCCCCACCCTATAACACAAGTAAATCAAACTCTCAAATTACATCACATAGAATAGATATCATCCAATTTATCCCCCAAGGCTCCATTCACAAGAAATAACTTCATAACTTAATAAGACAAGAAATCTATAGGAAAAAACCACTATCTAACATGCTCACAACATGAAATTATGATCCATATCAAGAAACCAATAAGCTCAAGAGGAAATAAAGATGAATCCACCAACACACAACTCATCAACAACAAATCTAAGATCCTAGGAAAGAAAAGTGAACATAAAATGCATATTCACTCACAAACCATTTTCATCAAGAGTAGAATCCACAAATCTTAGAAAACACAAAATTGAATCACATTTCTATGAACCTAGGAAGGAAAAGTGTAGCATAAACAATATATCCACTCACCCAAACCTTTTACTCCTTTTCTTGAGGTGGAAACTCTTTCAAAATCCTCTTGTTCTTGTCAAATCCTCCTTCTACTATGAGAAAACAAAGGTTTCCATGGTTAGAATATATAAACTAAGATAAAGAAATAGGAAGCTATATTTACTTAGCTAGATCTAGGAAGAAAAATGTCTACTCTAACATATTTTCATGATTGAAAGATGAACTTACCGAATTAGGGGGAAACTTCCTCCTTCTCTCCAAAACCTTTTAATCATTTTATTTTTTGTTCTAATCCCTCTAAATGACCTAAATAGAGTATTTTTTATGGTAAGCCTCGTCACATATGGTTTTCTAGACATATGGGTAGGCAAAAGGGTCATTTCAGATTCAAAAAAAATCTCAGATTTTCAAGTTTGGAGAGCTCCAAAAATTTTCAAGCACTCCAAATTTTTTCCAAGGAACTATTGAGATTGTGGAGCACTCCAAAATGTTTTGAGCACTCTAAACAGTTTTCGAGCACTCTAAATTTTTTGAACTGCTCTAAAATGTTAGATTTTAACATTTTGGGTATTTTGGGTTATTTTCATCCTAGTTTCTTCCTTAATGTGTGTAGGCAACTTAATTGTCCAGTTAGGCACTTAAATTGGGTTTCAATTACCCACCATAGTGGATCCTATATCAGTCTCGGGCTCCTCACCTAGGTTAACCATACCCACTAAATTTCTACTTGTAATGTAGGTTAAACATGCAGGGTGCTATAGGAATGGTAATCTGTATGTGCTTTAGGGAAGTATGATTTTAGATGTAACTACAGTGTCATCATCAACTGATTCAGATTCTGACATTATTCGCCTATGGAATATGCGGTTAGGCCATTTGAGTGAGAGGGGCATGACAGAGTTAAGCAAGAAAAGCTTGTTTGGTGATCATAGAATAGGGAAGTTGGACTTTTGTGAGCATCGTATCTTTGAGAAGTAGTGCAGGATTAAGTTTAGTACGGTTATTCACAAGACCAAGACTACATTGGATTACATCCACTCTGATCTTTGGGGCTCATCTTGGGTTGCTTCAAGGGGTGGTTCTTGTTATTTTGTTGATTTTCATTGATGATTACTCAAGGAAGGTCTGGGTATTTACTTTGAAGCATAAGGATGAAGTATTTCTCAACTTCTAGCAATATAAGGTTATGATTGAGAAACAGACAAGCAAGAAGATTAGAAGACTAAGAACTGACAATGATTTTGAGTTTTGTTCAGGAGAGTTCCATATATTCTGCAAAGATGAAGGGATTATAAGGCATCACACAATTAGACACACACCCCAGTAGAATGGTGTGACAGAACGAATGAACAGGACACTCCTTGAGAGTGCTCGTTGTATGCTCTCTAACGCTAGACTTGGAAAGGAATTTTAGGCTGAGGCAGTTTCTACAACTTACTACTTAATGAACAGGTCTCCATCGACTACCATTGATTGTAAGATACATGAGGACATATGGTCTAACACTCTTACGGATTACATTAGGTTTAAGGCAGCAAAGAAGATGTTTGGCATGGAGATTTGCATAAATAGAAAAGAAAGAAAGTCATACTTGTCCAAGATGCTAGTTTGCTAAGTTAGTAAAGTCTGTGGGTGTCGTACCATAGACCTAGGTTTAAAACCCATCTTCACCTACTAAATTAACTGTTAACGTTCACCTATCAAACAAAAATTGTACTTGTCTCAAAAGAAATAATTTGAGAAAGTACTTGAACACTTTGGAATGTTGGATTCTAAACTTGTGGGTACTCCACTTGAAAATCACTTTAAACTTGCTGCAAACTTATCACCATAAACTGAGGAGGAGAAGGGGCACACATCTTATGTCCCGTATGCTAATGCAGTTGGGAGCCTCATGTATGTTACGGTTTGCACTCGTCCTAACATTTCATATGTTGTTAGTGTTGTGAGTATGTATATGAAACATCCAAGGAAGGCACATTGGCAAACAATGAAATGGATACTTCAATGTTTGAGAGGTACTGCAGATGTTGGGTTGATGTTTGATAAAACATGTGGTCTTGATGGTTATACAATTGGATTTATGGATTTTGATTATGCAGATAATCATGACAAGAGGAGATCTCTACTAGGTTATGTCTTCACTCTTGTGAGTTGCACAGTGAGTTGGAAAGCAATATTGTAGTCTACAATTGCTTTGTCTACTATTGAGGCTGATTATATGGCGGTGCCAAGGGCAATGAAAGAGGCTATTTGGTTTAGAAGCTTACTTGGCAAGCTAAGCCTAGAGCAAGGCTTGACTATTGTATATTGTGACAATCAAAGTGTTATACATCTGACTAAAAACTAGATGTATCATGAGAGGACCAAGCACATTGACGCTAGATATCACTTCATACGTGAGATCATCTCGCAGGGCCAGATCATTGTTAGGAAGATTGGCACAGATGATAATCCAGTAGACATGATGACCAAGTCACTTTCAGTTGAGTGCAGTTGTTTCATGGATAATGCCATGTGATTCACAATAACATTTAAATAGGTTATAGTCATATTCTTCACCTTTATCAGTTCTTACTCTCCTAATTCTTTTACCTAATTGATTTTCTACTTTTGTTTTATACTTAATAAATATTTCATCAGCTTCATCTTTATTTATAAGAAAATAATGAGTAGTCATCTATAAAGGTTATGTAAAGCCTCTTTTCTTCTCTTATTTTATGATTTTTTAAATCTCCTAAATCACTATGTATAAGTTCAAGTAATTTAGTTTTTGATTCTACTGATTTAGGTTTCTTTTTCTTGTGTTTTGATTCTACACAGATTTCACATTTATATGTTTCATCATCAACTAGGTTTAGGATTAAACCTAATTGTTTCATCTTCTTCACAGAGGACATTCCTACATGTTCTAACCTACCATGACACACACTTATAGAGTAAACAAAAGAAGATGCAACATATTTTATTAATTCTAAAATATTCCATATAGAAAACCCTATATTACAATAACCTTTCCTGGCAAAGACGCCATTATTTGTCATTACAAGTTTATCAAACTTGAAGGTGAGCTTAAGCCTACCTTATTGTGTAGTGCTTTAAGAACCAAGTTTCACCACACATCGAGTACATGGAAGACGCCCTTCAACTCTAAAATTTGTCCAGAAGTGATCCTTAATTCGACCATCCCTTTCCCTACAATAGAAGTGTCTAAATTTTCCATGTAGTCCTTTTCACCATCTACTACATCCTTTTAGGAGGTGAAAGCATTTCTTTCACAACAGATATGCTTGGTGGCCCTAGTATCCATCACATAGTCTCTAGTGTTTGCAGTGTAGTTTACCTCAGTAACTATCGTAGTAATTTTTTCTTTTGTTTATGCCACATTCACCTTGGCGTCATTTTTCTTTTTCCTATGACAGCACACTGATGCACAATGCCCATATTTCCCACACACAAAGTATTCCCCATTTGGTTTGTTAAAATTTTTCTTAAATTTCTTGTTATTGTTCTTCTTGAAGAATTTTTCCTTCTTTTTTTTCTTAACCTAGTCAATTCCTTCTTTAACTACTAGATTAATGTGTGTCAACAGCGCCTTAGATTTTAATGCTTTTGTTTTAAATGATTGTTTTCTTTAGAATGAATATGGATTATCAGCTCTTGCAACGGCAAGCTCTTCTTCTTTATTCTCATGTTGTTATGATAGTCCTTTCATGAAGGAAGTAGTTTCTCAAGGGGAACTCCTGCCACAAACTTTTTTGCCTGAGCCATCTCATCAGCCACCAATTGAGTTACCAAGTCTTGGTATTCACGGATCTTTGTAGACATAGGTTTTTCTTTTGTCATTTCAAAGTCAAGGAAGTTGCCAATAATGTGTTTTTTGTTTCCCTCATCCTCTATTTGGTATCTCTTCTTTAGTCCAGTCCATATGTCTTTAGTTGTGTCTTTTAAGCAATACATATCATACAGTTCATTTAAAACAGATCATTAGAGAGTGCATTCAGAATTCATTCTTACAAATTTTATCTTCCCTTACCCAATTTGAACCAAATCATATCGAGCCAGTTCAAGTTGTTATTCTAACTCATTGATCATCTTCTCGATCAAAACATAGGCCACATTAGCCATCTCAAACAAGAAGAGTACCTTATGTTGCCATCATTTGAAGAATGGCCCATTAAAGGGTTCGATCTTAGAAACATTAGGGATAGTGTATTTTAGAGTATTCCAAAGGTTCATTTCAGATTAAAAGCAAAATGTGTATTCAAAAAGTAATCGAACAGTCCCAAATTATCAAAAATAATTCTGATCAATAAATTGGCGGTTAAATCACTTTAAGATTGTTGGTACCGATTGATTATATATGTTGTTATCAGTCATAGACAATCACTAATTTGAACACAGTCAAATAGCAATCCAATCACAATGCATAAACCAGTCCATAGTATCGAATTCATATTTATACTTGAGCAGAAGATTATATACTAACAAATTGCAATGTAAATCTTGGTTCAACAGTTTAGCACAAGTAATGATCAATCCTCTGTTATGAATGAGTCCAATAATCGCATAGTAGCAATGATCAAAGTTAACTTGTAATAACAAGGAAAAGAAAGATAAAGAAAATTTATCGATATTATAGTCGAGGCGTGTTAAAACATTTCCCTTACAATGATTTGCACCCTTCACTAATGGTGAAATAGGAGACAATAGTGATCACCTCACTACAAGAAAATCAAGCTATTCTAGCGGGTTTTTTTTTAAACAGCAGCCGCCATAACCACTGGAATAGGTAGGTTATACCCACGATTTTATGACCACTGGTACATAATTATACTTATACCATTGATTTTTCGATGACCACTGATTGATATTTTTATCTCCCAACGGTTCTAACGAAACCACTACTATAAAATTCATATGTTGTTGTAGGTTTCCATCTCCACACAAGTTCAGGGCACCCTTTTTTGAAACCAAATTATTTATTTTACAGGTTGTTCTATTGCCACCACACTTATTTCTAAGTGCACCTCACTTAAATGTCATTTTTTTGTTTTCCCAAAATACCTTAATATAAAAAGACCATTATAACCTTTTGAAACATTAAAAAAAAACAATTCAAATCATACTCTAAGCACACCTCACTCTCTCCCTCCAAAACTGCCTCAATCTTCTTCCTCCATCTTCTTCTTAGGTATTCTTCCCAACTCCTTCCCAACACTCCTCATTTCCAACTTATTAGCATTACAAGCGAGAACTTAAGCAATGGAGTACCAGGGAACTGAACCAGAGCGAGAAGGAAGCCCCTAGGTATGTCATTTTTGTGTTTTAAATTTTTGTTTTTTTTAATTTGGCGCCCTGTTCGAAAACACCAGTCTGAGTAGATCGGACAAGCTTTCCAAGCAAGCCTTGTGTTGCTTAGATAACTTTTTCAAGTGACATAAGGTTGCTCCGACAAGGTTTCCGAGCAGAGCAAGGTTTGCTCAGACAAACTTTCTGAGCAACACAAGGCCTACTGAGAAAGCCTAGCCGAACAAGATAAAAATTTTAAAAAAGTAATTAATTAAATTCAAATATTAATTTATTTAGTATATTATTAAATAGTTTACATATTAAATATTAATTCTTATGATTGCAACCCAATGACTCAACCCAGTGTAGCAGGGCTTGCGAAGCAATGGTCATAGATTACACTTATGAGTTCATGTAGGAGGAAAAAATCAGTCAGTAGTATACTTTAAAATCAGTCTGTAGTATACGCTAATGTTATTGGATCAATTGACCATCGTGTTCTCCCTCTCTTGTGCAGACATTTAGATGTTGAAAGAGGAATGGATTTATGATTTTCATTTTGAAATCAGATTTAGGTGGTCCTGTGAGAAAACCAAGTCTGGCCCTAGGATGTAAGAGGTATGGATGGTACAGAAAAGACAAAATGTCTAAAAACATCTGTGTGGATGTGAAAGTTAGGGGGATGGGTACAAAAACAATGTGAATAACCATTCCAATTAAAGGGAAAGAAGTTTTCCAGTGATGATGATTGGATGTTAGAAGTTGTATGCGGCGTGCATAACCACATGCCTGCATTTCATCTAAAGGGTCACTCCTATATTGGTAAATTATCCGAAAAGGAGTACTCATTATTAAAGGACATGTCCAAGAGTAACGTGTGACTATGAATCAAAAAGATCCCCTCAATATAACTACAACGAAGGCAATCTACAATGCATGACACAAATATAATCTGAAAGAAAAGGGTGGGAGATCTCAGATGCAGCAATTATTGACACTATTGGCTGAGCATCAGTACATTGAGTGGCACCGTACAAGTGAGGATAGTGAAGTTGTCATTGACTTATTTTGGGCACACCCAACCAGTTTGGATTTATTACGTGCATTCTCATATGTGTTGCTCATGGATTGTACGTATAAAACAAACAGATATCGTATGCCTCTCCTAGAAATCGTTGGGCTAACATCTACTGACATGACCTTCTCTGTGGCATTTATGTTTCTACAATATGAGAAAGAGGACAACTTTAATTGGGTCTTGGATGTCTTGCGTGATATTATGGATGATAGTGTTTTACCCCACATCACTATGATAGATAGGGAGTTAGCCCTAATAAATGCTATCTCACAAGTGTTTTCTACTATTACACATTTATTGTGTAAGTGGCACATCAAGAAGAATGTGCTTGCAAAGTGTAAGAAGTTATTTTCAACAAAAGAGGTGTGGGATTTATTCATGACTTACTAAAATCTAATGGTTGTGTCACCAATAGAAAAGGATTACCATAACCACATAGCACTATTGGAGAAGCAGTTCAGTGTGTATCCAGGCACACTTAACTACATAAGGAGTAGTTAGCTGGATACCTACAGGGATAAGTTTGTTACAGCCTAGACGGACCGAGTTATGCATTTAGGGACCACAACGATGAATAGGTAAGGTAGATTTTTGTTTTTTATTTTTTATTTTTTATTCTATTTATAGTTGTTCCTCATTAGTTGGTAGTTAACTAGTTGTTCCTAATACTGCTTACAGGGTTGAGAGTGCCCATGCTAGGTTGAAAAGGCAGTTAAAATCTAGTCAGAGAAATTTTGAGTCATCATGGTCGAACATATACAATATGCTCCTGCTATAGCATACAGCAATTAAGGTATTGTTGAAGAAATCAAAGATGGTTATCCAACATAGTTTCAGGCCATTCGAGTTCAGGGAGCTTCGTGGGATCGTCTCCATCACTGCACTTGAGAAGTTACTTGATAAGGCAAAACAGGCGAGTTTCATTAGGATTGACTCATTTGCATGCGGATGTCAACTTAGACGCACCCACGGCCTATCATGCGCCCACAAAATTGTTGACCATAGTAAGCAAGGGCATTTGATCTCACTTGATTCTGTGCATCCTAATTGATGAAAGCTTCACATGCAACCCACCTCGAACCAGAACCACGCAAGCGAGGATGATGTTTTTAGTGAGGAATTGGATATCTTTAAGTAGGTCTACGCAGAGGCTGACAAGTTAGGCAAGGCCCAGCTACTTAAAAAATCGAGGGCTTTGATAAATCCATAGAGTACACATGTAAAGGAATCAAAGATCAAATCAATAATGTGAGGTAGGCCACCTAGAAAGATGGATAAATCTACCCGATGTGAGCCATCAGCATTTGAGAGAGTACCATCAGTACAAGATAACTACTCCCCGACAGGCCCCGCCCCAATGGATGTCAACCCTCTACAGTCAATGAGACTAACCCATCAGAGGAAAGCGAAGGAAAAGGTAATTAATAAGTTTGTTATTGTGTAAGTGAAGTTTATTTTTCATGTCCTTGTTGCTCATCAATTATCCCTTTTATCAGAGGTCATTCGTCTGTCATCAGTTCGATCCATCCTACAATACTTACATCAGGCACTTACCAGATGGCATACGTCCATTGATTCAGCATATTGTAGATGTAGTAACCGATGAAACTGTTACAAGAACTAGATAGTCATGGATAGTATTATAAGCTAAATTTTGATGGGTTTGCAGTAGTGAAGAGGATTAGGTTTTTTATTATGTACTTCAGGAAAGGTATATTATACGAGTATTGGATGACTATGCCAAAATGTGGACACCTGATAGCCTCCTGTTATAATATTGTACTGTATCTTTTGAGTGTGCGATAGTGTCTAACATTCCTGCTACTCTGATCTGACCTTATATATGTTACTGCCTGGAAGAAACTTGTTATAGGCTTCGTGAACAATAACCACTTCGTACAGGTAAACATTAATGAGCAGGGTGCTATTACAATCAATCATGTTCAACAGTGTTTAACTTCACTGTTTTTTATGCATATAGGTCTTCCTCGTGTCCGGTCATCCTATCCCACCCATCGTGACAAATTGGCATAGATACCATAGCGATAATGTGTTGGGATAGGCACTATATTCGCACGAACCATAAATTGAAAAATAAAACGTGTGGTTAGCGAAGATGTAGCGACACAAGAGATGGTGGATTTGACTAACGATTAACTGAGCCGAAAAACAACTTAGATGTATCCCGCATAATGCATTAATTGTGAAATTTTGTATTAACGACTTGTAATGCAATCGATAGGGATGACCATCTTTTGTGATAACACATTCCTTTGATAATTAATGTTAATATTATTTAAATTTTTATACTTCAAAACCATTTCTCAAATAAGTTATTCACTAAAAAACACGCAAAAAAATCGTATGAGAATTTTCATCACATGCCCCAAGTGTCTTTAATAAGTTAGGATAGCAATAAGAAATGTATGAGAATACACCTCCATATGCATCATCACTAACTGACACACAATATCACAACCATGTATTATTATTATACTTGGAAATGGTATATGCCCTACCATTGAGTTGGTACCTATATCATATATTTACAGCTTTCTCAACAATTAACCTACTAATTGTATTAATTCATTATATTTTTACCTATCATTTTATTTTATTTTTTTCATTGAGCTATTGCGATCTTTTATTGCACGATTTTGAAGTATAAAAATGAAATTATAATAACAAGTAAATAAGGAATGCGAACAAACAAAACTGTGATTTATATAAATAGGGTCATCCCCAAACAAAATAGTATAATGTATTGGGATCCTCATCCCCTATAAAGTAAATATACAACTTGTCAAATAGAAAGGAAAAAAAACTGTCTTTGTGGTCCACCTTTTTTTCTATCTATATATAAGTGTTGATGTTCGCCTAATCGTAGATGACGTCGTCATCGCGTCAATGGACTAGCTAGTATGATAGGTCAGGATATCTCATACCTACATAACTGTAGACAACAAACCAATGTGTGAGGTCCTCTCAGGATGAACATCCACTATCGATCTTAGTAAAGCCACAACCTGCTCAGTATGCTGAAATAAGCACAGATATGTATAAGTTGCAATAAAAAAGACTAACTAAAATGAGAAATATGAGTGTTGAAATGATATACTTGTTATGTTGGGTCTGACTGCCCGATGTTCCCTGTAATCTATTGTCTAGATTATGTATGTATCGATGTGATATATGTTCATACCAATCTATGTAGTTAGGCGTACAGTCACCGAAATAAGGTGTGGGCACAGACTGATGCTCAGCGGAGAGTATGTGGCTTTACCATACTACCCACACCTCATAAAAAACATAACTAGACCGGTATGATGATGCAGTGGTTCCACGTACTCCCTGTGTTAAGGCTAATGGGGTAGATGGAATAATTTATCATCGCTCAAACTACCTCAGGACCCACATCAAATAATAGGGCTTCATGATGGCAAGACATTTAAGCATTTCATGGTAGTATGCAACATCAGGTAGTGGATGATACTGCCTACAATCATCGTACGCTGACCATATAACCTACACAAGTTAAAATATACGTCAAACAAATAAAAGATAATTAAAGAAAAATGAAATAGCACTAAACTATACTATATAAAAATAAACACAATACCTAGTGGGGCCCCATGCATAAATGGACTCCCAGAGTGCCTTCACGTTGTCCATAAGATAACCCGTCTCCCTATGTGGCGTGTAATGCAGGATGCGTGGCTAATCGGGTAGATAATACATGTTTCAATACGAAACATTGAGGGAAAAGTACTCGTATATCCACCCCTCCATCAATGTAAGGTATATGGTGATTTGTTGTACCTCTAACCTATTGGCAACCCCAAACTACTGATATAAAAATGCTAAAGCCATGGCTCCCCACATGTAAGTATATACACTATCAATATCTTTTAAGCACTATAGGTAACTGACCAACACTCGACTTGTTGTTTTATTCGTAAATAGCATGCACCCGATCAAATAAAGTAAATATGCATTGATGAAGCATCTAATCACCTTCTTGCCACACTCATCACTCACCCTCCCCTCAAATCTACTTCGTAGTCACTCCATCCTAACTGACTAGCCACATGCAAATATAAGCTCCTTGCTAGCCTCCTCCTCTATCACTCCAAGTGCATGGGATACCCATGTTCGTGCCTCTTGCACCAGTATGATGGAGATAGTACTCTCAACCACGGGAATAAAAAGTAGCATGCTCACATCATTGAGCATGATAGTCATCTCCCCGAATGGCATGTGAAAAGTATTCATCTCGGGGTACCATCTCTCAATGAATGCAGATATGATGACACAGCTCACTGTCCGACAAGAACTGTGAACCAACTGTATTTTGACTCACTTAGGTGAATGAGAAAGTTGGATTAAATATAAAAGAGAAAAAGGTAAAAATGAGTCATGGACTTAACAAGTACTGAAGTTGTCCTAGACAATAGATTTGGGATAACTTTAAAGTTAAACTAATAAAAACCCTGAACAAATTAGCTAGAAAACTATATACCATTGGAAATATCTTGAAGTTTACTTTCTAATGCCATAAACACTGAATGAATATGAGTTTCCTAGAGGAAGTTATGATCGTTTTCCCATAAGGTGTCTGTGCTGACAGGCCAATTAATCTAACGTAACTTTAGAGATACACCAGTAAAAATGTATGACGAATTAATGAACAAAATTTATGTCATTGGAAAGGTCTTAAAGTTTACTTTTCAATGTAACAAATGGTGATCAAATCCAAGTTCTCCAGAGAAAGTTTCAATTGTTTTCCCACAAGGAGTCTGTGTTGAAAATTTTCTGGGTAGCATGACATCATGAAAGCGAAAATTTTCGTACAACCATGAAAATCATGTTTTTTAGGACCTTTTTACTAGAGACCTATTTATAAACAAAATTAGGGACTATGGTTATTATTTAGGCCTATAAAATTATATAAATTCATGAGAGAGATGACCTTTTGAAGAGTTTTACAAGTTTAGAGATTTTTTATAAGAAAACCAAAAAAAGCTTTAAAATTTTGACGAAAAGCTTGAGGAAGAAGATGTGACACACAGCTTGGATTTTCTGCAACAAGAGATAAGCATTGGCATCATTCATATCATCTCATGATTTTTGAAAAAAAATATATCCTTAGATGTGCTTAGATGGGACAAGCAAACTCTCAATTTTGTCAAATAATTTAAGCATGTATTTACTATGTATTTTTAAAAAAGAAAACATATGTTTTGGAAAAAAAACAAGAGATTTTAAAGGATAAATTTTATTAGAAAGTAAGACATGCACAAATACATACCTTTGTGAAGATATGTGATAGATTGTAATATGATTATTTTATGATATATTGTACTGTGTGCAACACCCGGTACATGTTCGCGCATATATTATAGACGTGTTATATTATACACACATAATATATATGTTTCGCACACACATAACTATTTAAATGCACATGTACTAAACTATAAATTGACACAACTTTAAAATGATACCAATGAAAATGTAAGAAGAATCTGTGAGTAAACTTTATGTTATTAGATAAACATGGAAATCCAAAGTCCAACGAAGCAAACGGCAAGCAAAAGAGATTCCAAAGGAAAAAAGATATAAGTGTTTTAGTGCACGAGGTTCAAATTGAAAAACAAATGAAGCTTTGGCTCAATCGATCAAGCACCTCCTGATTGATCGCCTTATTCGGGGATCGAATAGGAAAGTTGTGAAACATAATTTTTGACTTTTGGGGGTTTCTAATTCATGTGGGGTTCTCCTTGAATCTATAAATTGGATAGGTTTTGACCTAATTTGTCCTAGAAACCCTAGAGAAAATATCAATAGGAAGAGAAAAAAGAGAAAAAGCTAGGTTTTGGCAAATTTTCTAAAGAACAAAAACATATGAACAATTTTACATAAGAAGATGTAAGAAAACATGTAAACTTATTCTGTTTTCACTCTATTAGATTCATAAATGTGCTTTAATCTGGTTTTACAAAGATTTACTCTTGTTTTTTTAATGATTTTAAAGCTAAGAACTATTTTTTTCAAATGGGATTTTTGGGTTTTCAAGAACATACAAATACCACATTTTGTTTGTAAAGCGTACTAGGTTTTATATTGTTTTCATATATATTCTACAAGGTAATATAATCATTTTGCTTCAAGTTTTAATCCGTTTAAAGCTTTGAATCCATTGTTTTAAAAGGGGTTTTTTGTTTTTAAAGAACACAAGTGATTTCAGTTTTAGTTTTTGATCTCTTAGGATCTTAAAGACAATTTTCTTTTGTTTTATGAGATCCCTACATGTTTGATTTCTGATCTGAATATTCTATATCCCTATTAGTTATTGAAAAATATGATCTGTAAAGATTGTTCTATAGTTTTGTGCTTAGGTGGATCAAGCATCTCTAATTTAAAGTATTATGAATTTGTTTATGTTATGCTATTATTTGTTATATGTTCTATATTGTTATTATTATAGTTTTTTGTTATAAGCCACCATTTATCATCAAGGAAGATAGATATTTGATGATACCCATCACACGTAGTTTATGGAGTGAACTGTCTGGCTCTTCTCACTAAAGATTAAATGATGTGTCTGACTCTTCTCACTGGAGATTAAATAGTGTATATGTTATCTATATTGGCTTATACATCTGATTTATATGTTCAATTCCATTATATGTTTCTTCTTTGTTCTGTTTAGACAATCCACATGTAAATGTTTTTAATTGTTTAAGTTCAATATATGTTTTTATATAATGAAACTGTTCAATTTCGTATATTGTTAAAAGTATGCAACTATTTATTTTATTTTCTGATTTGTGCTAAGTCTTAATCCAATGTTTCTTTAGTTTAATATTTTCTTATTGAGTTTGTCAAGTTTACACCAATTTGACACCACAGATGATGAAGAAGTAGTTGCGTAGCAGTCCAGTTAGAGATGGGTTAGAGATTTAGACAAAGTTATTTAATTCAGTTATTTCAGTTATAGACTTTATTTATTTTAGTTTTAAATTCAAATGATGTAATAAGTTAATGGATTTTAGTTTTTAGATTTGATATTTGACTTTTAATTAATGGTTTAGTTTATGTTAGACTATTGGTTTATTTTGTTATGATCATCAGACTATATTTACGGATTACCTTTCAAGATTATGGATATTATTTACTGGTCAAACTTATGAGATGTGAATGGATATGGTTTTTAATATGCAATTCCATTGCATATGAATGTAAAAAAGAATAGTGAAAAAATTATAAATAGTATACAAGATTTGAATGATTGATGATGTAATTTCATGTGCCAAAATTCAAGGCCCTACTAGTATGGATTTTGGAGTGGAACACTATGCGTTATGCATGTGAAAACCCTTGATGGTAAGAGTAATGTGAAGCTTCATAATTAAAACCTAAGTAAATAAGTTGTGATTAGAAGAAAAACATGTGCATGAGTTTAATTGAGAAAATTCTTACGGATTGAAATGTGAAGGTCTTAATGAACAATATGAAATTTATGTGAAGTATGTGATGTGAAAACCTATCCAATAGGTTTATATATGGGCTAGTGTATGTGAGATGTGATGTGGTTGTGTTAGCACTGAAGAAGGTTTAAAGAATGAAAACCCATGGTATTTCAAACTAAAACTTTGTATGAGTTATGTGTTTATGACTAACCTACCTATCAGGTACATATGTAAGTTTGTGACTAACCTATCTTTCTAGTATATATGAAGGCTTGTGATGACATGCTTTTCAGGTACCTACGAAGGCTTGTGATAACCTATCTTTCAGGTTCATATGAAGGTTTATGTGTGATATAATGTAAAACATGTCATATAAGTTCATATGTAGGCTTGTGATAACAATATGAGGTAAAAATTTGATAACCTGAGTTAAGAGTGATAAGTTCTATTTATGAAAGTTTAGAGATTCTAAGTGTAAGTGAAATTAGAATGTGAGAATGTTTGAAACTCTTGAATGAGTCTAAGTGTTTAAAGATCCTTTATAGATTTTGTGGAAAAGAAAGTTTTAAATGATCAAAAGTATTGAATGAAAAAGAAAACTCATAAATTTAGAAAAGAGAGGTAAGTATGTGAACTTTAGGTATAAACTAAGGTTTGTGTATGATAATGTGTGTTGGTATGAAGTAAAATAATAAGTTAAGTTACGATTGTTATTTAAGTATTTGCATATGAAAGTTTTGATTTCAGTAAATGAATGTAAGTTTTATTTAAAAGGTTAAGTTTAGTTTTTCAGCAAAGTATATTTCATAAATATACTTTGAAAAAAGAAATTTACAAAAATTAGTGCTAAGCCTTGGTCATATTTCTAGTGTGTATTGTATTGTTATTTGTGAGCCATGGACTGATCCATGTGCAATATTTTTCATATTAATATGTTTTATAAATGTTGTTTAATGAAGGCAAGGAAGATATGATATGTGATGAGAAGTTTTCATTGAAGATTTAGTTTTTTATTTTTATTTAGAATTTATTTCAGACTTCGATGCTTAGTTAGTGGTGTTTATTTCAATTTCAGTTTTATGTGGACCCCTATGAGGGAGATGTTAGTTTACTTTAAGTTTATGAACCCATGAGTTTCGATTTTTATTTAGTCTTATAGATCATGAGTGTTATTTTTAGCATGGTTTATGGAAAGTAATATTTGAAAGTTTGAGGACTTGAATATGAATAAGGTTTAGATTTCCTTCTACTATACAAATGTGAGAGTAGATGTGTGATCCCGATACAATAACAATAAGAGAAAAGCTTCCGCAAATGCATAATGATTGTGTAAGAAAAGTAAAAAAATTTCAAAGTCCTTCAATAATATTCTATTACGAAGGATCTTCAATGTGTATAAATAAGAAAAGTATTAAGAAATTAATACTCCAAAGTCTCTTCAGGGGATGGGATTTCGAGTCATTACATGACTGATTCTGATAAAATGCTAAGACATGTTACATTGCCTAAAGGATTGCTCCATAGCATTGACTTTGATCAACAAGGGAAGTGGAAGGAAATGTGTAAAGGAAATGAGGTATCAATAGGCACCTTTAAGTAAACAGTCTTAGACTTAAAGCCAAAGCTTAACCGTAAAAGCATCGATGCCCTTAATGAAAGGAGGTTGAGGATAGTCGTAAACATGACCTCGGTTGGAGAGGACTCGACAACTGATGATGAGGACCCCTCTTCAAAAGGTCTATTCCAATAGGATAATCAAGATGCTTCTATAGAAGAGCTTGATACATAAAATTCACCTATCGTGGAATTAATCAAGCCTACACCTCCAGAATTTGAATATGGAGGCCAAGCTATATTCGATGACTTGGTCAAAGTCAACCTTAGGACAAAAGAAGATCCTCACCCAACATTCATCAATACTCAACTCTTGAACAAACAAATGGCTAAATACATAGAGTTCTTCAAAGAGAACAAGGATATCCTCTCATAGAATTACAAAGATATGCCTGGATTCAATCCTGAAGTAGCAGTCCATCGCTTGGCCATCAATAAGGCCCATCAAGCAACATCCAAGGAAGCCCCGCCATAACATATTGGAACAAATTGAAGTTAAAGTCGACAAACTCTATCATGTTAAATTTATTTCGAAGGTCAAATAACCCAAGTGTCTTGCCATCATAGTACTAGCTAGTATAAAAAAAAAAAAGAATGACCAGATCCAAGTCTACATTAAGTACAAAGATCTGAACAATGCATGCCCAAAGGAAGATATTCCCTTGCCTCTCACTGATTTGTTGGTAGATGCAACCACAAAACACAAAACATTATCCTTCATAGACGACTACTCAGGCTATAATCAAATTCAAAAGGCCAAAGAGGATGAGGAAGACACATCCTTTCATACACCTAAAGGCATATTCTACTACAAAGTCATGCCATTTGACCTAAAGAATACAAGGGTCATATAACAAAGGACAATAACTTACACATTTGAAGATCTCTTACATGAAGTTGTGGAGTGCTACATCAATGACCTAGTTGTTAAGACCAAGATACCACTCTTTCATAGTATCTAACCTAGTTGTTATGACCTAGTATCTGACCAAGATATTAACCTAGTCGTAGCTATGGAATGCTACATCGATGACCCAGTAGACAAGACCACATTTAACACTTGGAAAAAGTCTTTCAATGGATTTGAAAGTTCAATTTAAAGATGAACCTTCTCAAGTGCGCGTTTGGAGTATCGTTAGAAAACTTATTAGGCTTCATAGTCCACCATAGGGGTATCGAGATTGATCCTTGGAAGATCACGAATATACTTGACATGCCACCTCCTCATAATCTCACAAAACTTAAAGGCCTCCAAGGCCACCTTATCTATGTATGTCGACTCATATCCAATTTGTCTGGGCACTATCAACCATTCTCTAGACTTGTGAAGAAAGAAGTCCCCTTTATATGGGATCAAACCTGCCAAAATGCATTAGATAGCATCAAGAAATAGTTGATTAACATGCCAGTTTTCATGACCCATATTAAATGAAAACCACTCATACTTTGCATCACCACCTTAGACACATCTCTAGATGCCTTGCTCACTCAACATAATGGAAATGGGAAGGAGCATGCCCTCTACTATCTAAACAAAACCATGGTAGGGCCGAATTAAATTATTCTCCCATCGAGAAAATCTGTCTTACCTTGATCTTCAGGATCTAGAAGCTAAGGCTACTTGTTAACCACTACAATACAACTGATTTCTAGAGCAAGTCCTCTTAAATATATCATGAGTTGTCATCAATGCATGACAAACTTGTAAAATGGGCCATCCTTCAATCAAAATTCAACATTTAATATGTCCCACAAGGGGCTGTCAAAGCACAAACACTAGTGGACTTTTTTTCTATGCATCTAGTCCCAGAAAATTCACCTCTGCAACACGACTTACCATAAAAAGAAGTCATACAAGTCACTATGAAGGAGTGGGAAATGTATTGTGAAATTGAGGATTTTGTTGTTGATTCTTGCCATTGACTAAGTAATCTGATTATGCCATTATTGGATATTTTAAAAGTTTTAGGCTTGATCGATCAAGAATATTTTTGATCAATCGAGAAGGCTCGAACGATCAAGAATTCACTCGACCAATTGAATCGAGTGAAACCATAAAATTGAACATTACGAAAATTAGAGATTTTTTCATGAGGAAGTGCGCAAAGACGTCCAAGGTGTCTACAAATATTCATACACAATTGTTCGATAGAAAATGGTGTATAGGATGTCTATAGAAACATCTACATGTGTCTCTACAATTTCTATAAAAGAAGGGCATTCCCAAATGTGAAACTTAAATTCAAATTTTTCTCTCATATCTTTCCAACGTTTATGTCTTTGTGAAAACCCTCTTATTTATCATTGTATACATTTTTGGAAGATTATCTATCAAGTGTTCAAGGATTGATCTTACGGTACTGCAAACTATCGATCAGCAACACAACTTCAGTTAGGCCCGTTTTATCCTAGAGACAAATTTGTTGATTCATTGCAGTCTTTATGATTTTTTATGAATAGAGTAGAGGGTGACTATTGTCTTAAGGAAAACGTGATCCGCGACTCAAGCATTGTTACTCCACTGTCTTGTCAATTCTTACAACTCATCTTAAACCAATACTTGGTTCTAACATTCTTAAGACAATATTTGATTGACAGGATCAGTAACAATAACCCAATCATCAGTTAACGCTCTCAAGTCCGACATGAACAAATTATAAAGATTTGACGGATTGAATTTTAGGCATTGGAAACACAAGCTTCATCTCTTACTCAATTCTCTAGGTATTGCATATGTGTTGACAACACTGAAGCCACTAAAACAAAAGGAAGAGACACTTACACAAACCTGACAAAGAAGAAAGTGGGAGTTAGACAATTATCTATACAGAGGACATATTCCTAATGCTTTGTCAGATGCCCAGTTCAATGTTTACTAAGCAATGGAATATGTTAAAGATATATGGGAAGCACTGTAAGACAAGTACAAGTTTCAAAATGTAGGAAGAAAGAAATTCCTAATAAGTCAATTTTTGGAATTTACTATGACTGATAATAAATATGTTTTGGATCAATTTCATGAGCAAGAACACATAGTGGGGAAACTTGAAAATGAAGGAAGAAAAATGGATGACTCGATTATTGTTGGTTCAATCATTGATAAACTCCCTCAATCATGGTGGGATCACAAGAATAATCTTAAACATAAAAAAGATGAAATGTCCCTAAAAGAACTTGCACAAGTTCTTCAAATAGAATAGCAACTTCAATTACGTGAAAAGAAGGAATATCAACCAAAGTTTTGGCAAAGGCAAACATGATAGAAGAAAGGCCATAACAATCCACATTCAAGAATAGAGCCCACACCAAATGAGAATTCAAGAAGAGGCGCGCTTCTATTGCAACAATGTTGGACACTTTAATAAGAATTGTAGATTGTACTCAAAATAAAAAGGAAGTAACAAGAAAAAGGTTTTTCTGACAATAAGAAAGTTACATTTCAAGTACATATCACTAAAGAAGTCCTAGCTACGGTCATCTTGAAAGTAAACATGGTTGAACATGGTGGTGAATGGTGGCTCTATTCTGGAGCAACAAGACATGTTACATTTGACAATAACATTTTGAATTCCTTTCAAGGTATCAGTGATGAAAACATTCTCCATCTGAGTAATTCATCAACCGCTAGAGTGGTAGGACAGGAAAAGGTAGACCTTAGTCTAATCTCAAGAAAAGAAATTTAAAGAAATTTAGTTTCAGCCAGTTTGATTGTCAAACATGGTTTAAAATAATCTTTGAATCATATAAGTTTACTAAAAATTGGGATTTATGTGGGTATTGGATATGCTTCAGGTGGAACGTTCAAATTTAATATTAATAATGAAAATGATTCTTCTATTATATTGTTGATTTGTTAATTTGTGGCATGCTGGATTAGGACATGTGAATTTTAAGTCCATAGAAAGCATGATAAAAGTAAGTTTACTTTCAAATGTTAATTTACGAAATTAAAAAAATGCGATATATGTATAAAATCAAAGATTGCTAGCAAGTCATTTCAAAAATTAGAAAAAAAAATACGGAATCGTTGGGATTAGTACAATCTAACATTTGTGAGTTAAATGGTTTAGTCACTCAAGGAGGTAAAACGTACTGTATTACTTTTATAGATGATTTCTCTATATATACTTATGTTTATTTAATTAAAATAGAAAATAAGGCATTGAGTAAGTTTGAAATTTATAAAACTGAAATAGAAAACCAACTAGAAACAAGAATTAAAACACTTAGATCGGATAGAGGATGTGAATATACCTCAAACAAGTTTGCAAATTATTATGAAAAAAATATATAATTCATTAAATTATAACCCCATATACACCTCAAAAAAATGGAATAGTGGAAAAGCAAAACTAAACATTAGTAGAAATGGTAAATGCAATGATAATAAATTTGGGATTACCTTATAACTATTGGGGAGAAGCTTCACTAATATCTTATTATATTTTAAATAGAATTTCACATAAAGATGCAAAAGTTACATCCTATGAACTTTGGAAGAAATATAAACCAAATTTAGATTATCTTAAAGTGTGGGAGTGTAGAGCATTAGTAAGATTACCAAATCTTAAAATACAAAAATTATGAGATATAACTGTCAGCACCCAAATTCTGACTCGGGTCATGTGATAGCATAAAAACAGCATAATAGTTATTAAATGTCAGAACCTTAAGCACCCTCAGCTTAGAAAGAGCTAGCCTGGACCTTAGAAAGTTAGACACTCCC
>JAOXJP010234442.1:0-10162 GCA_025762735.1 Platanus orientalis
GGCCATGTTCTCCTTTTCTAAGGGTTGATGTCACTCATGGCTCCCCTCTCTCTTCTGTGTAGCCATAAGCTCCCTCTTTCCTTTAACGTATATCTCTATTATTTTTCTTTATCTCTTAATTTCTTCCTAAGTTTTTCTTTCTTTCTATACTACTCTCTTCTCACTCTCACTGTTATTTATTTTTTTTTCTTTCTTTCTTTCTTCTTCTTCCTCCTCTTGAAACCTCCATTAAAATACCTTCACTTTTTTTTCAAAATTCTTTGATTTGATCCATTAAATCTTATCGAAATTTCATGAAATTTTAACTGTAGAACTCTGTCACACATCATAATCAACCATAAAATTGTTAGAATTTTTTAACCTATCAAAGGGGCATTTTGGTAATTTTTAGATTTTCTATCCAAAATTACAAAAATGCCCTATTGGGCTTTTTTCTTCTATTTTCTCATCTTTTTCTGTTCTTTCGCATCCTAACCTATTTTCTTAAATTTTATTCTTTGATTTCGTGGCAATTTGTGAATTTAAATTTGATTCTTGATTTCTTTACTTCCACATCCTTTATTTAAATTATTTGAGGCCTTAGAAAATTATACTACATCAATTTTTGGTATCTTCCCCTTTGTACTCAATCATGGACCTAAGGAAAGGAAAGGTGATTGGATGCAAGTGGATGGATATATAGGAAAAACAAAGCATTATCAAAGGATAATGTGATAAATATTAGGCTCGGTTGGTAGCTAGTGATGGTTTGTGCTTTTCTCCAATTGTTAAGCGCACATCAATATGGGTTGTAGCCATGGTAGCCTTCTTTAATATTAAGCTAAAGCAGCTTCATATCAAAACAGTGTTCCTTTATTGTAAGTTGGATGAACACATTTATATGCAACAATTAGAAGAGGTGTAAGGTAAGAAAAATTTAATTCACAAGCTTAAGAGATCCCTTTATGGTCTTACGAAATATCCTAGGTAGTGATACAAATGATTTGACCCATTTATTATGCACATCGGCTACATGAGGAGTGAGTATGATTTCTATGTTTACCTTGATGGTGATTCATATACGCTCTTGATGTTGTATATTGATGATGATGATTGTTATCAAGTGTAGTCATGACATCAACAAGTTAAGGTTTAAGTTTATAAGGATTTGACATGAAGGATATAAGCTACAAAATGGATCCTTGGTATGGAATTCACAAGGAAAATAAAGCAAGAAAACTATGAGCAATTCAGGAGTGGTATGTGAAGAGGGTGCTAGAAAAGTAATGTGGACATGGTTAAGAGGCTCTTGTATGTGCCACCACACAAGAAGGCAAGATTCAAATATAACATGTGGGCTTTATTAAGTATTGTAGTGGGGATTGGGTAATCTTCTAATAAGGCCTTTAGTGCCAAGGGGATTTTGGGTTTTCTAGTCATTAGGGAACTTTTGTAATGAGGCTGAAAGGAGGCAAATTGACAGCTAGGATTATTGTCTTGCAGTGGGTCCAAAAGTCAACATGTGGGGTCTTCAATATAGCTGGTCGACAGCCCCTCTTTTGTGGTTATTTAGAAGTCTTAGTTTTAGGAAGGTGGGTTTTTAGTGTCTTATGTTTTAGCAAGTTTCCTCATAGTTTTTAGAAGTTTCAATTTTTGTCTATTTCCAAATTTTGGGGATTGTAAGCCTATTTATAGGCCGTCACATGACTGGAATGATAGACAATGATGAATTAAAAATATGAGTTTGGTTTTGGTGGGTTTATCCCTTATCTTTCTCCTCCCATGGTGTAGCCGTATGGCTCCCTTTAGGGTCATTCCCTAGTTCTCCTCTTCCTCCATTCTTCTTCTATCCTCCTCTTCTCTTGTCTCTCTTCTTCTATCTCTTATCTTCTTCTTCTTCTACTATCATCTATTAGTCTTCTCCTTTTCTTCTCTACCACATCTCTTTTATTTGTTGCTGCAACCTCTTGAACAAAAAGTTGTTGCGATAAGAAACATACAGAACAGAGATATCCATGACTTAGGTTCATTTGCTATTCAAGAAGCCAAATTGCCCATGCTGAAAGAAGGTATTTTATTCTTTAAATCATTAGGTATTCTTCTTCATTCTAATCGATATTTGATTCTCAGAACTCCATTGAAATTCTATGTTAAAATTATGATTCAATAACATCTATTATTGAGCCTATTGTTCTTTTTTAACAGAAAATTCTTGGTTTCTAATCCTTTTGAAATCACCCCTCCCCCCATTATCCTTGTTTTCTTTTATTTCTATTTAGGGTTTTCTTTCCTAATACATCCCTCCCTCTTCTTATCCCCTAAAGTCCTCTTCCATTCCCCTTTCTTTTACCAAGTTTCTGGACAAGAATTTCATATTCTGATTTAGTTTTTTCTCTTTTTTTTTTTTTTTTTTTTAAGAAAGAAACACTGCAGACTAATATTTTATATGTTTTATATATTTTTATTGATCAGAATATAATGAAATTATGCATTGACATCCCTTTTAGGCCTATTTGAACACCTACAAGTTTTTATAAAATTTTGATACGTCTATAGGGGTGTTTTGGTAATTTCATGGTTCTTCCCTAAAATTCCATAGACCCTAAAACGGCCCTCTTTCTCATCTTTCCTCTATTCTTTTCATCTCTAATCCTCCCCTCAACATTCTACAATTCTATGTTTTGGTTCTCTCTTCCCCTTTAAATTTCTTTTAATTTCTATATTGTTTGGGTGTTTTATAAAGCTATTCTTGGTTACTTTAATCCTGTCCTAGCTTTTGCTACCCTTATTTTGGGCTCATATTAGTGGGATATTCAATGTCTAAGCTCCCCCATATCCACTTGGTATCAGAGTTTGTTATATCCTACATCAAAAAGTGATGCAGCACAATAAATAGGAACCACAATTTGAAAGAAGAATGAAAACCAAAAATTCAAATTTTGGAAATATCTGCAGTAGGGTGTGAAATTACAAAAATATCCCTGTGAAAATTTCAAATTGTTAGGAAATTTTACAGGTGAGTATTTAAGCTTGTTAACTATCACTATTCCAAATTTCAGGATTTTAGAAAAATAATTGAGAGAAATATAAATTTTTAAAGGTTGTTGATTCCAAAAAACCAAAAACACAATAGAAAAGGAAAAAGAAGCAAGAAAGAAAGAAACAGAGGAAAGATGGAGAAGAAAGAGATAGAAAAGAAAGAAAAGACAAAATATGAGAAGAGATGAGAAAGATGGAAGATGAAGTAAATACTCACACATGCACTAAGGTGTTACAACCCACGTAAAGGAGAGAAATGGGAACCTATGGGAGAGGCTCCACCCTATGGAGAAGAACCTGGCCTCAACCAGACCTAGAAAAACCACCCCATAACACTTTTTTTTTTTCTTTTATTAATCTTCCATGTATTTTATTTTTCAACTTTGATGCCTTTAAATAGGTTTACAAGCTTTGAAAATTAAAAAGTATAAAATTGGAAAACTTGCACACTAAGATTTACTAAAATCACACTTTCTAAATCATACACTTACTAAAATACTCATAACATGTAGCACAAGTTTTCCTATATGTAATACTTGCTTAAAACATGAATTTTTCCTAAATTTAAAATTACCAAAAATTGGAAAATATAAGGCTATTATCCAGCACATTAGTGGGCCTCACACTTTGACTCATTGACTCAAAACATTATTCATGTCATTCACTGATACCTCGACACTAATTTGGTCATAACTTTCCCAAATCACCTCGGATTTTCGCAATCTTGGTCTCATTAAAAAGGTAACTGAATAACCTTTCTAATGACATCAGAATCAAGCCAAAGGCAAGTTTTAACCATTGAAAAATTGGGCAAAAAATGAGTGACGTGATTGCTCTTTAAAAAAAAACCAACAAAATTTGGCCTTATTACATTTAAAAATACTCTTAAACTGAAAATAAAACCTACACTACTAGACATGTCCATAGAGGACTATTCATGGTCTTCCAATTTCTTCCTCTTGATTGCATATGCTCTGACATCAAAAAGTTTTGACATTAAAAATGCTAAGTGAATGCAAACTCCATTGGAAAATCACTTCAAACTATTAAACAATGTCCTACATATAAAGAAGTAGAAGAAATGTCCTCAATGTTGTATGCTACCATAGTTGGGAGCCTGATGTACATTATGGTGTGTACTAGGCCAGATTTTTTCACATAATCAACATGATTAATAGGAGGTGTATGAGGAATTGTGGAAGAGTACAACACAAACTATGCAAATGACTTGGAAGGAGGTCTACTCTAAGTGTATGTCTTCACTCTAGAAGATGGGTCAATATCATGGAAGATTGCTTCAATCAACTATCGATTTATCCACAATTGAGGTAAAATTCATGGCAACCGCAAGGAGGTTATGGGTGATCAGGTTAGTAAACGGAGTTGGGATTAAAGCAAAATACAATAGAGTTGCATTATGATATTGAAGCGCAATACATTTGGCCAAATATCAAGTGTATTGTGTCATGATAAAGCACATTGACGCCAGGCGTCACCAGATTTGAAAACTGATACCAGTTGACAAGATATATTTGAATTAGACTTCCATAGATGACAATGCAGTGGACACACTTACAAGGTAGTGATTGAACTTGATTAATCTTTCAAGGTGCTAAAAAACTGGTGGTTCACCCCATGGGAGTGAGGTGGTGACATCTCAGGTTGAAGAGGTGTGGAGCTATATCTTATATATGTGCAATACAAAGAAACAGGTGACAAATAATCTTTAAGGTGGTTACAAATATGCCAAGGAGGAGATTGTTGGAATATTTCATGATTTGAGCCATTAGATCAAGAGAGGATTCAAGGGCTGAAAACTTCTAAAAAATAATCAATTAGGAGAGGAGATGTGGTGTGAAAGAACTCCATATGAAAAAGAGTCGCAACAAATTGGATACTTTGTTTCCTACATTAAAATAGGGAGAGGAGAGTTTTTTCCATGAACAAACCAAGGAAACTAAAATAGGGTTTATTCACACTGAGAAAACATGATTTTCACAGGGTTTGAGAGAATTGAGGGAACCAGGTGTAATAGGATTAAGGGCTTGGGTTTTAGGGAGAGAGCTTGAACAAGAAAACTTTGTGTATCTTTTACTTTTTCATATAGTGAAGAATGGATAATTGGCTCGTAACCCTAGGCCAAATAGCTAAACCATGTAAATTTTTGTGTTTGTTGAGTTATGCTTGTTTCGTGCTGAGGTATGCCATCTTCCTAACAGAGAACCCAAGTCAAAGTAGAGTATCTCCAATTATGGAGAAGAATATGCTAGGAGAAAATTAAGTAGCAAAACAGAAATGGTGAAAAGAAATTGCAAATTTTCTTTTAATGAATATTGGTTGAAGGCATGATTGAAGAGATGGACTGTTTTAGGAGATTCATGCAAAGTCTGGTGAATCTTCCAAAGAGAAAGAAGCCATTGGTTGCAAACTCATTTTGCCAGATATAAAAGAGCTATTACCAAGGCTGCTCAAGTCAGCTTCAATTCCTGTCTGATAGCTTAAAGGTTAACCAAAAGACCTTTATCATAAATGAAAATTTTGTTGCGCCAGTTGTAATAAAGCACAAACTTAATCTATGTTCTGCTAGAATGGATACAGCATTCGACCTGTGGTAAGAGTAGCTTGACATTAAAATATCCTTCATGATGAATCAGAGGATGAAATCTACATTCATCATGGGAGGGTTTCTGATTGAAAGGAAAGGCAGGGAAAAATATGTTTGCTGGGTTTAAATGAAGTTATACCCTAAAGTAGTCTCTTAGAAACTTATGGTTTGACACTTTCATGGTGGGATTGCCCAATACCAGAAGCATGTTGTTTTTATGTTCGAACACTAGAAAAGGTTTGCTTTGTGATTTTAGTTACAATTTTAATATTCTTGTTGAGCTACAACTATATAACAAAAAATAAAAATTGAAACTAATGGAATAATCCAAGATTGCTTGAAGATACCAGCTTATTAAGTTGGTAAAGTCTATGGGTGTTCCACTACAGACCTAGGTTCACCATCTTCACCTACTTACCTATCAAAAAAAAAAACTTGAGGTTACTCTTAATAATTGGATTGACATACCAAGATTCATTTAGTGAACCGCAAACAGTTGGTATTAAATTCACCTGTTGCTAACTGATGATGTCTTTGCCTGACAGAGAAGGTTTGTGCTTAATAAACTCCAAAAACAGTTGCTAAGGCCATTAGATTCCCCTTATCCACCTAAGTTTTATAGTACTTGGGTTCCCAGATTACCAGACTGAAGAGTTTCCAAATGTACTTTGTCTTCAATTGTGCAGAGAGCAGAGTTGGAAAAAACTTCAATTGTTGGAAATTTAATTGCTTTTTTAGAGCTGTTGGGATCACTCTTGTGAAATCAGTCACAACTGGAATTCCCCATGTAATTAATTGCTTCTTGTTTGCCAAAGCACCTTAGGGAGAACTAGACTGCCTCCAAAGTGATTCCCATGCAACACCTGGACAACTCTGTAAACCTGCGAGCATGAGGGCCTTGGCATCAGATCTGCAAATGATATGCATGATGCCTGTTTGGGGTGGATAGTACTCCGCAAGAACTAAATCTGAGCGGAAGTTTTTCCGAAAAAATAAACTCTTAAGTAACTCATCTCTGTTTGACATTTGTCTCAGATCTGGGGGGCTTCTTGGGCTTGAAGGAGCAACGCGAGATGGTTGGTAGTTTATGAAAAGAATTCATTTCTGAAGATTCACAACTGGGTCCTGAATAAATAACCCCCCAGCCCAGTAATTCATGTTAGCCATATTGAATATTTCAATATTAATTTAATGGTTGGATCTTTCATTGATCAGGCAAACAAATGGGTGAAGCCCTGATGGATGAGTGAGATTTATCCTACTCTCCCAAGGGAAGGATTGAATATCCAATCAAATTTTTTCCATCCCCATCCTCTTTTACCTTCTTGGAAGATGACTTGTGGCAACCTCTCCTCTTAACTTCACCATCAAACAGATCAATGTGGCTGCATTATATTAGCTTGGAAAAGAAAACTCAAACGTTGTTCCTATTCAGGAGTGTACATTTGGACCATAGAGTGTTCCTACAGTTCAATTCCTTTCTTTGGGCCCGGATCCTCTCCTGCTCGCAAGACCGTCTTGAACATCACAAATTGACTTTATTGCCCCTGACAGCCTTTTTGTTTTTATTTTCTACGACACATCCACTCTGGTCACGGCTATAAGGGGAGTGTTCCCAATCCTCTTTGCACGGTCACAGCATGCACCATGGCTACAAAGAATACTGAGTTCCTACTTATAGCAGTCAGTGTAGCTTTCCTTGGACAAATTCGAGCCTAATGAGCATTAGATGCTCTTAAACTCACTAGCCTTGAACGATGAAGTCAATTCAGGGGTGCAATATGGGTCATGCTTAATCCAAACCCAAACTGGCGGGTTTACAAATGTAATTTCAAGACCTCGAGTTGGGATTGACACAGTTAACATGATAATAATGTCTAGTTATCTGGTGTCCGGGTGTTAAACCATTTGGAGAAAGTTACGTATAACTAGTCTAGAGCTCATTTTGGTCACAGAAGATTTGCCTCCCAATTAAACCGACCCATACTCTCCTAAGTTGTGCTTGCGTTCAGGAATTAGCACCCCGGGTTGGGTCTGCTGCAGTCATATTTGCATAAGAGAATGATTCTGTGTTGGCACTGACTTCTGTAAGCGTGTGCCATTGATTGGCACATGATGGGTTTTTGAATGTGGTCTCTTTTTTAACATCTGAACATTTTCGGTGATAAAAGGGATTTGGTTTCGATATAGGGGTAAAAAAGTAATTATATGCTACAAATATCTGAATTGGGTAAAATTATAATTTTCCCCATTCTTTGGCAATTTCAGCAAACCTTTGGTATGATCTGGCAAATTTCCCATAATCATACGCCCTCTGACCTTGAAAATCACCACCCCCTTGGATTTTCTCCAAAGCGGATTTTCTACAACGAAAAATTGTGCAGCGACCCTACAGCATCAGGCGCTGGGGTGACACATGGTGAAAAAAAAAAAGTGATCCAGTACAGCTTGCATCTGGTATTGGGTGTTATTCCACTATTTCCGCCACATGTCTCCCAGCATCTGGTGCCGTAAGGTTGCCGTTGCTGTAGTGAATCTGCTTTTCCTTTTCCCTGCCACACAGAGAGAGAGAGAGAGAGAGAGAGAGAGAGAGAGAGAGAGACCATGTGGCAGCTCTAGGCTGTTAAGATCGTATGATCAAATGAATCTCGGATCTATAAGATCACTTAGGTGGACCAGCTGACTGGTGGGTTATTAATTGGGCAATGCTCCACAAACAGTCCATTTGTCGGACAGCTCTTGCCAGCAGATTAATGCTTAATGGATTAATGTAGTCTTAGGGCAATGACCCATCCAAAGAGGTGGTCCAAGACCATCTCTTTCTCGGGACATAGGGGCATGTGCACCCATTGGCAAAACAGGTAAAATGACCAATGTGGTTGCAGTTGTAAAGTTTTTATCATCATCCATGGAAGCTTTCAAAGATAGGAAGTAGCAGATCAGCAAAAAGAATGTACAAGTTTCTCGTATGACTGCAAACTCTATACAATTCAAGAAACACCAAATCATTATCCTCAGCATAATCATCACCATCATCAGAAGGAGCAGCAGCATCATTAATTACCTAGTTCAGAAGAAGCAATAACAAAAGGTGCACCAGCTTGTACAGACATTGCCAGCTCAAACTGCCTCAGAGAGATGGTAGGGAGAGAGAGCAGTTCAGGAGCTTTGAGGTTATCCCAGCCCTTCATGGGGTTGGTTGTTATAGAACCATCCCATCCTATGTGTGTCACATGCTTCACATCTGTTGGAAGCCCTATTTCCATCTCCATCTCTCTCTCATCAACTTCATCTTTGTACACTGCAACACCAAAAAAATATGAAAATTCAAGAGCAGGAAAAAAAAATGGAGGTTAAATTGGTAACCAAAGCAAGAGACATATAACCATAGATTGGGTTTGGTCATTAAAAGCATTGGTCATAGAAAATGAGTTAAAGCTTAGTTACCCACTTACCAAATAATTGACAGAACTTCTTGAAGCTCTTTGTCAACCTCCGGAACCGGGAGGAGATGTAAGGTTTTGGAAGATCCAGGAACCCAAGGGAGTTCTTCATTTTTACACTAGATGAGCTTTCCCCTTGTCCCTGTCCTCCTTCACACGGATACAAACATAAGACCCAATAAGCCTTTAAAAAAGGAACTACAACTACAACAGCGAGAGAGAGAGAGAGAGAGAGAGAGAGAGATTATAATTGTTATAGGTGGATTTGATTCTAGTTTTGCTTTCTTGGGGTGGTTCGCGCTTGCTGTGATGATTGATTTTGAAAAACAGTCGATGGAGAAGGGAAGGAGGAGGAGTCTTTCTATGAAATCTCTCATCCCTTCAAGAAAGAAACACGGAGGGGAAAAATAGAGAGAGGGACGAGCAAAAACAGAAAGAGAAGGGATGGGGTGGTTAAAGGTAAGGAAAAATAGAAGTGAAAATGGTTTGTTGTATTGGGTGCTGGTGGCTTTGTTAACAAGTTAGAACGTGTTTGGAAAGACAAGATCCATCCAAGTTGGGTGAGAGAGGGGGAGAGAGAGATTATTATTATGGAGTGGGTCGGAGCGGTTAGTTGGTTAAACTGTGCAATTAAACCTACTTTTGCTTGTTGAACGTCCAATTTGTAGGTCAGTTTGAGCCCACAAACAACTTCCTCTTTTTAAACACTACCTCCTAATATTTTTACCTTGTGGGATCCTCAATTTACTTGCCTCTCTTGTAGACCAAGCCAGCTTCATCCTTTCCTTTCTTTGTTTTTACTTAATTTATACTACTCTCCAAAGAGACACTCGATATAGATCGTAGAGTAAATCTTAAGGGATTTTGATTGTAATGAGACTCAAATTCTTGCCGATGCTGATGGGATTTGAGTATTTTTTGGTTTTGAAGAAGTGGGCAAGATGGTTAGCAAAGATGTTAGTCAGGTCAGAGGGCTGTTTCGATCTTCTGATGTAGATTAACAGATCTAGTAGGTATAGTGAGACATGAGAGATGTTTTTTTTTTTTTTTTTTATTGTTGGTGGAGGTGTTTACTTTTAACTTTCTTTGAAAATCT
>JAOXJP010234443.1:0-10162 GCA_025762735.1 Platanus orientalis
CTATGCACACACTCACTACCCTACATGCATGCTGCATCACCAAGGATGTTGACCAACACATCCCCTTACGTTGACTTTATAATCTACAAAATGACAAAACCAATGAGTTTTCAACCCTTAATAAAATACCCATAAAAAACTTAATCTACCATTGGCACTATTGGCCTTATTATAATAATGTCACAACCCTAAAAGACCTAATTTAACCCATGTTACACATACTATTTGAACTTGGTCCTCTTGTGGGGTACAACATACATCAACCTCTTGATTATATCCACATCATATCTGTTTAAGGCCTTGTTGATCAATGGGATAATGTGTACTAAGATCGTTAATGTGTACTAAGATCGTTTTTTTATTCTAAAGCTAATGAAACAAGTTTTGTTTGATTTCATCAAGTATTGAAAGAGTTATGTCGATTTTGGGTATACCCATGTTTTTCATTCAGATTTGGAGTTTCAATTTGATATGCTAATACCGGGAGTTTTTTGGTGGATTTTTTGAGGTTAACTGGTTCACCCCAACCAGATCTTTCTTTTGAAACAAGCCCTCACTCTGTTTGGTTGAGATTTGAGTGGGTCCTGTTCAATCTTATAGAGTAGGTCTACCGCACAAGATTGTTCATGGCCTGGTTAAACTTGACCCTCGGCTGTAGGTGTCCTATATGATGTGGTTGCTGCTACGTGGCGGTTGTCTAGTTAAGTAGATGCCACACAATCAAATACCAAAAGATTTGAAAATGAATTAAAGGAATTCTGAAGGTTTCCATATTCCAATAGCTTTTTTCTATGTTGTTTTCTATACAACAAGTTTGATACATATTGTTACTGTTCATGGGTATTGTCTGGGCTATGTTTCAGTCATTGTTGGACCATAAAAGTGTTTAAAGAAGGGTTATTGCAACATTGTGTCTTGATTTGCATGAGTTTTATGCAATTTCTTAGTTTAAACCGAACTCTGTGGATAGTGAGTTGTGTACCTCCTTAGAGCTATAATCATGGGACTGTTTGTTGTTGTAATAGTAGTGTTTACAAAGTGTCTGAAAGAAGTTGATTCTGGCATGGTTCACCTTGATCAGTGTACAGTGTTTGTCACTACTGTTGGTGGTGTGTAACAGGTGTGTTTTTTGTTGCTATTTGGCCTTCCAAAGCTTCTTTACGTGCCGTGTGATCTTTGGTGGTGTATTCCTCTCTAGAGCAGTCCCAGGTTGTGTGGACTTACATATTGGCAGCTATGTTTGCGGACTCTTGTGCTTGCATTTAAACTACTTGCAGAGATTCTTGGCTATTTCTCTTGATTCGTGGTGTATTGGGTCTATTGTGGTGTGGTGCTATCCTTGGCAGCAGTGTGTTTGGGATATTTGTCGGTTATTGATACTCTTTATTGTGGTATTTCTGCATCTTTGAAGTGATTCTCACAACCATGTCTACCTCAAGCTCTTCTGATTTTTTTCCCAAGCAAAAATAGCCTCTATACAGAGACTT
The DNA here is from genome assembly GCA_025762735.1 of Platanus orientalis. NCBI lineage: Eukaryota > Viridiplantae > Streptophyta > Magnoliopsida > Proteales > Platanaceae > Platanus > Platanus orientalis. The sequence continues at coordinate 1,488 of JAOXJP010234443.1, forward strand.
ATGGCACAATTTCAACTTCTTGGTGTTCCCGATGCATGTTTTGGTACTTCTGCCTCTTCTCTCAATTCTCTGCCCAATCATCCTTGGATCATTGATTATGAGGCCTCCCATCATGACTAGTATGTTGATCCTTTTTTTCTTCTTTTGCTCCTACTTAAAACCCTAGCATATCAAGCACCAAACTACAGATTTCCACTAATACCTCAACCAGTTATTACTGAATCATTAATTCAGGTGCCGATAAAGGGGATCTTTCCACTACTTCCAATATATTTTTACCATCCTTTTTACATGTTCCCAAGTTTACTTTCAATTAATTGTCTATCAATCATATCACCAAATCACTGAATTGTAGGGTCACTTTCTTCCCTTCTTATTGTATTCTTCAGGATTTGGTGACGAAGAATGTGATTGGTACGGGATATGAGGAAGATGGTCTTTACCCCAATTCAGCAGCTTCAAGTGATGCTAGTAAATGCCAACAAATCAAGTTCTAAAGATTTGTAATAATGACACAACCATCTTGGCCACCCTGCATTATCCTTGATACAACGATTGTTTCATCAATTTTGTGCTTCTCATGATTTTCAATGTGAACTCTGTAAATTATCCAAGTTTGAATCGAAGTTTGATTCCATTTTCTATTTGTACATTCTGATTGTGGGGAAAGACAGCAGAGCACATGGCTAGCTTGGACAACAATATTCTTAATATCTTATGGGATATTAGCAAAAGGCGTTTAAAATATATATATATAAATAAAACTCATTTAATAAGTTTAAATAAATATCAGTATTCAGTTATGGTCAAAATATCCCTGAACAAATGGGAAATCATCATGACAAATATAAGAGAAGTATAAAAACAAACCTCACGCAATTCCCTTGCAAAAAGGGCCATCTCTCCCTGATGACTGGATAAAGTACCTAGAAGATCACCAAATATTACATTTGCTTGTCCAGCCTCTGTAGCAAGAAACTGATTCACAGAAGAAAGGGATTTCCAAAAAAGATATTTAGTAAGGCAATAGAAGGGTTTCAAAGATTGTTTAACTTAAATTGTTGAGCTGCTACCCACCTGTTCTATTGAACAAGCATTGGCAGAAGTAGAAGACAAAATCTCCTCTAGGCCAGCATTAATGCTGGCCATATGCAAGCGCACCACGTTTTGCACTGCTTCCATGTGAGAAATATATAAGGCCCTTGAAGCTGCCACTTTCTTCTTCAAATCCAAAACTGACTATAAGAAGAATTCATAAAGCAAGGTCAAAGGTAAATAAGTCGAGGAAGATGAACAATTCAAAATTTTTATTTGACAAATTCTGCAATACTAAGACAAAGAGAATTTCTAGTCAGGAAAAATCCACTACCTTGTCATGGAAATCCAGAAAAGTACGGCAGAGTTTCTCAACACACTCGAGGTGTTCATTTTGTTGAGACATTGATGTAACAACTGTACTGCAAAGAGCACCAATTTGTTCTGCAAGCTCTGTCTGGAAATTGTTCACTACCGACCTGTTTTCGGCATTTAGTTTATCTTCTCTTGCTACAGTATATTACATCCAAGTCCAAGAATCAGAAAACAATACAACAATCAGAATTTTGAGGAAATAGGGAATTGAATTTGTAGGTTGTGAGATATATTGGGGTACCTATTTTTGAAAATAATGAAGCATTATCATGAAGAGACTTCTCCAAGTCGGATCGCAAAATGCATGCCTGTTGAGCCAAAGCATTTTCTGGTTCACAGATTCAAAAGGATGAGAACGACTGCATACTCCTCTGAAATCCCAGCAAGAAGAATCATGTGCAAACCTGCTTTTCTCTGTTCGGATATTATGAAATCCCTCTCCTTTAGAGCATAATGAGATTTCTTAAGTTCTTCCTCTGATTTAGCCAGCACTTTACTTGTTTGGTCCAACTTTTTCTGCATAATTTACCCACATTTGGTACAACTTTGTGTGAATTCCAAAACCAAACACTAAAGCATCTCAACTTAGCTCACCTGTGTAGCATCAAGTTTGCCGCTCAAATCAAATGATTGTCGAACTTGAGCGTCATATTTATCTTGCAATTCCTCTAATTGCTGTTGATATAACCAAAGAGACAATGGGTGCAATTGCATCAAACATATAAAATCTCATAGCAATATCAATCCAATGCATACATGTTGTGTGTGCATATGCATCCTAAACCTTAAGCTTACCTTCTGATTGGTTTCCAGCATAACTCCCATCTGTTCAATCTGATCTGCCATTGCCTTAATACGGAAAAACTAAATACTTGAGTAACAGGGAACATTAAGGGTGCATAGAATCAAGAGTTCTAGTGACTAATGAGAGAAATGAACCTAAGAACAGAAAATTCAAAACAATCAATCCCAAACTGAAAGAGACACTAATCCCATTGTATATACGAGACATTACAAAATTACCCTTCTTAAAAATTCAGAAAGTTGAACCAGATGAAAAAATAGTGTTTATGACTGAACCAGGTTTAGAAATATCATATATATAAGAATACGAAGAATACAAAATAAATGTTAAAACACCTTAGGAAGGTATCAGTAAAAGTTTCCATGTTAGTTAATTGGTTAGAAGTACTTAAAAATCAAGTTTGGGAGAGCGAAACAAGCAACTAACAATACACCGATGAATATAACATCTTAATTAGCACTTCCAATAAGTTGTCGTGGCAGCATATGAAGGAAAAGAAACTCTAGGCAATACCTTCCTTTCACTCTCCTCCTGATAATATCGCTCCTTTGGAATGTAGACTCCATTTTTTTCACGAGTAGCATAAACCTCTGGAGAAAGTAGGGAGTTACTTAACAACAGAAACTAGTACCAAAAGAAAATAATGGCAATCAGAACCAGAACTCATACGTAAGAAGCTCAACATTGACAGGGTGGCAGCAGGCAATTCCTGGTTTGTGTGGACTTGGGGCCATGCAAGATCAAAACGGTTAGTCTTGATTCTGCGACTGTGCACTTTATTCAGGAAAACTACAAGTACACTAAAGGAGGCCAGTGACCTGCTTGATGATCTTAGGATTTGTAATAAGCTAACCTAAGGGCCATCTCCATTATATAAGACTATGATCTTTGAGAAAAAGGAGCAATTCAAAACACTACTAAAAATACAATAGAAAAATAAGTCCACCACGGCCAACTTGGTATTAATGGCAGAAGATTATGGAGCCTTTAGGTCAGCATGGTTGCTGTGTAATCATTAATTCAGAAGCAATAACCAGTTAGCTGATTGTTTAGCTAATTGGAGTTGTGACAACACGGCTAATAAAAACTTTATCTTAGAGAGATCTTCCTAGGGAAGCCAAACATAAGTTGTTTGTGGTCATGATGAGGTATTTCAACATTGTGATGAGGACATCGGGTCCAAACGCGAGTTCCAGACCTACAAGAGGAGGCACAGGAGAGTTGGACCCCTACTTTGGTTCCAATAGAGGGAACCGGCATGTTAGAGTCTTTCATTTTATTGTTTTATTTATTTTATGTCTCTTGTTGAAGGGGGACACATTATGAGGATAGATTAGTCATTCTTTTTTCAGGGGTTTTTATGTCTTTATTTGTAGTGGGAGGGTATTTTTGTTACTTAAGAGGTTGATTAGGGACTTTGTTGTCCAATTTCTATTTTTCGATGTAATGACGTAGCTGTGGGACTCTATAAGAGATACTCATGACTAGAAATTTAGGCTATGAAATACTAGATGCACTTTTGGCTTGAGTTCTAACGTGAAGTCTTCTTCCTCCTTTGCTTGCTTGCATGTTGGAGATCACAAAACCCTTGAATGGAACTAGGCCCCCACCTAGCTTAACACTGGTGGTTGAGGTCACTCCCTCCCCTTGGGTTAAAAGTTCTTCTCCTATTTCTTCTTCTTCATATTATTATTTTTTTTTTTTCAGATTTTTGTTCTTACTGAACACTAACAACTTGTAAAAAATAATCACCACCACCATCGTTTTAGAGTTTTGCTCAAATCAACAACTCCAGGACACTTCTAAGGGTGGGGTGACACCTTTGGTAGCAACCCACAGTTGAAGCTTGCTGTTTTGAATTAGATTTTATGGGATATATCAGTACCAAACGTGAATACAGCCTGCTAAAGTGATTTCATGAGATTGCATACCAACACCTAACGGTCAAAGCTTTAAAGGATTAGAGTTTTCCAGAGTGTAGTACACCTTGGACGATCCAAGAGCAAGTGATTGTCTGCAAAAAATTGTCTTCTAATTCAAAACCCAGAAGGGATATTACATGTGAGGCGTGAAGCACTGTTGCTGGGTAGATTTTAGTAGACCAGCTACCGAATCCAAACTACTTAGGCTTTGTTCGAATTGGCTTCCCTAGGGTACTACAGACCCCTAGGTGACTCTATTGAAGGAAGATCCCCTTCCTAAGCTTCGATCCATATCCACCCACACTTGGTTTTTCTAGAGGTTGCCAGCATAATATATTGTGGAGGTTCATTTTTTTTTAAATCTTCAAACTCATTATTTTCAGCCATTTTGAAGATTGGGTTCTTAATGTTCTTCTATTAGAAGACTAAACTCATGTGAGCTATATCTGATTCAAAGTATTCTAGACCCTTTTTGTTCCTCTTTGAATTCCTATATAGTATGTGACTTGTGGACTATTGTGGCATATGGTTTGGAGTTGAGTTTTAATTTTTCAGCCTAATACTAACACCTCTAGCCTATTTTTCTAACCCTAAACATATTTTAAACCTATCTTTAAATATTTCATGCTGATTCCCTAGCCTTTTGGCTTGTTTTCCCTTATTATACCTTGTTTGGGCACTTTTTAACCAATTTTCAGGTATCATATTTTCTGGGCAGCAATCCTAGATTTTCATTCCCTAAATTAGTATGATAATCTAACATATTATTTAGGTCCTTTTTTTTTATAGATAAAGTAAATTTTATAAAGCCCGAAGGAGAATGATGCATGAGATGTACAAGACCCTCCTGACAGGCCAACTAATTTAGAACAAAAGAGTCTCAATCAAAAAACCAGCTATGATAACGGATATTTGAGAAGGAGGGAGAGAGACAGCTCCAAGAAGCTAGAAGGGAGACAATGTGATCTGCTACTTTTTCAGCTGCCAAGCATTGGTCTTCAAAGATTCGTTTATTCCTCTCCCTCCATAAACTCCAACACCCCGCGAAAGGCAACCACCGCCAAAGCTCATTGCCTTGGTTTGATAACCCATTTCCTTCATCTTGGCTCCACTCCCAGATAAGAGCTTGAGTTGAAGAAGGCAGCACCCAACTCTTGCTAAACCTATTCACACTTAGACCCCACACCCTATATGCAAAGCCACAGTGAAGAAAAATGTGATTACATGATTCCTCATCTTGAGAACACAGGCAGCAACAGTTTGTCAGTGGGATACCCCTATGTTGGAGAAGGTCTAAAGTAGGAGTTTTACCATGGAATACCACCCACATAAAAAACGCTACCTTGGAAGGAACCTTTGACTTCCACATAAAATCCGCAGGGCAATGGGATATAGCACTGAGATTAAGCATTTGATAATAGGACGACACTGAAAACTCCCTAGAAGGAGCTCCCTTCCAGACCTTCTATCTTCAATGCTTGGATTCAGCTTGATATTCTCCAATAAGAGCATAAGCTTAGCAGCCTCCACTATCTCCCAGTCGAATAAGTTCCTTCTTAGATGCAACCACCAACTAGTCTCCTCCCCAATATGGGCATAGTGCTGGAAAACAGTACCCTCTTTCATCCCGGCCAGCTGGTACATAGTTGGAAAGGCCTCCTCTAAAGGAGTCTCTTCCACCCACACATCCTTCCAAAACTGAACTCTATCACCTCTCCCGACCAGCATGGTAACATTCCTTCGAAAGACATCGTAGCCATTGCAGATCCCTTTCCATAGGCTCGATTCATATGTCCCTTGGGGTATTTTACTATCCCATCCCATTTCATGCACCCCATACTTAGCCGCAATTCCCTTACGCCATAGGTTGTTTCCCTCATTAGAAAATCTCCACAACCACTTGCCTAGAAGCGCTTGATTAAATTGTTTTATTGATCAGATGTCCGGCCCCCCTTGAGCCAAAGGTCTACAAACCATGTTCCAACTAACCAAATGCATCTTGAGCTCCCCCTCGTATGAGTCCCAAAGGAAGTTGCGTTGAATTTGCTCCAAACGGTCCAAAATCTTCTTAGGAGAAACGAACATAGAGAGATAGTAAACCGGGAGGTTGGACAACACACTTTTCAACATTGTGAGCTTGTCACCCTTAGAAAGATAAAAGCCTTTCCATGAGGCCAAACACTTCTCTAATTTTTCAACCACATAATTCCAACTTTCTGTAGCTTTGTATTTAGCCCCAAGAGAGAGGCCCAAGTATGTCCGAGGGAGAATGCCCACTTGACAGCCCATTATGCCCACCAGCTCTCTGAAATGATGAAAGTTTCCCACTCCAGTGATGGTGCTCTTATTTAGGTGCTCTTATTTGTTTATTATTTTGTAAACCATAACTCCTCTAATGCATAATGAATCCAACTAATGAACTGTCTGAATTTCGGTTTAAATTGTGCAAGTAGGAATCTAGTTTATTTCTCTTTATTACTTTAATAACTTTATTCATATTTCATGTACATACACTCACTATCCTACATGCATGTTGCATCACATTGGAGGTCGATGTAGCAAAATGTTATGCTCACTTAAAGATTTTTTCCTATTTCCATATGTTAGTTTGAGGTGTAAAGTTATGTACCTTAAAAAAGTTTCTACTTTCCCATATCAAGTTGATAAAACCCATAGAAACCTGACCAAACCCACAGCCCAAGTTTTCTTTGTTTTATTTTTTAAAGGATCATATAAAAATAATTATTTTCAGGCAAAAAACAAAATTCACAAACCACAAATACAGGCAGTGTATATCACCTGCTTTAAGTCGATCAATTTCTCCATAAAGATCCTTGATAAGAGTTGATTTCATCACTTTCTGATTGACCTAAAAATATAACAAAGAATAAAAAAATAATTAAGAGAGGGGCTCACCATCATAAATAACACCTTATATGATTGTAATAATTATATGTAATCAATAAATTTATGCAATAATAATCACAGTACATGCCATCCAAAAAAAAAAGTAGAACAAGCCCACTAGTGGTTAATGTAGAAGATTACATGTATATGAGATTAGGGGATTGTTGTAGTTAGCCTGTGTATGTTAAGTGCATTTAGTATGGTATAGATATACAAGACATTTCATGTAAAAGAGATTAAAGGGCTTATGACTAAGATAAGGCATAAGCATATGTTTACATGCTTCTGCATATTATTGAATGTAATGGACTATGATACTCTGAAATGATTATATAACTGTAAATGTTATGGAATATGGATCGAGTGGAGTGGCAATGCCACGGCTCCGAATCCAAGGTGCATATGGACAAGGTCCGAGTCCAGGTTCGGGAGCGTGAGACCCGCACTAGGTAATGACCCTTTTATCTTACCAACAGCCGTAGTACAAACTTACAAAAGTATAATGCAGTACAAGAAAAGAAATATGTAGTCCAAGTCTCAACTCTAATTCTAAGCCCCAACCCCATATCAGCAAACCTGTTAATCAACATGAGGTTGTACATTTATAAACATAATTTAAATATCATAAACATCACCTAACACATCCTTTGAATTTAACATATTATAGCCCATGTACAACTCTCCATAGGAGTTGCATTTGAAGTAATTTTATCCCAAATAACTAATTTAAAAAAAAATTTAAAGAACATATGAATATAGCAATACAAAATAGTACATAGAAAAACATAGACAATATATTTCAATGTGTTCTAACATATTTACTGTATTTTTTAGCATTTTTCAATATAGGAAGACCCAGTGCACAAGGCTCCCACTAACGCGGGGTCTGGGGAGGGCAACATGTACGCAGTCTTCCCCCCATTTCTGGAGATGTTGTTTCTGTATTTTTAATTTTTAATAGTTTAAAAAAATATTTTGTTTGCCAAGCATACAGAAATAACTCGGAATGTAAAGCATAGGAAGGAATTATGTAAAAAAAAGTCAGACGAATCCATGTTCATTTCGTCAGATTTCTTTCTTTTTTTTTTAAATCCAAATTTTTCAAAATAAAAAAAATAAAATTATTTATTGAAGCAAATTTTTGACTACATGGAATTGTAGATCAGGCATAGACATTATGTATATAAAAGATCTACCTATAAACAGATGATGTTTAAGACTTACCAAAGTTTTTGTCGTAAATGGGGTTCAATCTTCAATCCTTATATCTAGGTCCAAATCATTTTTTTAATGCAAATGGACTCAAATGGAGTCTTTAAATTTCTAAATACATGTAAGATGTATAAAAAATGAAGAAAAAAGAAAGATTGGATAATTTTCTAGAGAGAACGAAAAAATGAGAAAGAATAAGACTTTGGTCGATATCGAAAACAATACATATCGACCGAAACCTTTAAAAATTGAAGGTTTTCTATACAAAAAGTGTAATGTATCATCGATACAACCGATACATATTGGCGATACCAAACACTTTTAAAACTGAGGGGCAATTTCATTTCGATAACCTCCGAAACCAATACGTATCGACAGAAATTTGAAACCATGGTATACAAGTACAAATATATATATAT
>JAOXJP010234444.1:0-10162 GCA_025762735.1 Platanus orientalis
CAACACTTCAAGCCAACTAAGATTCAAAGACTACTGACCTTTGACTTCAAGAATAATAAGAACTCTTATACAACTGGATGGTTGACTTCAATTCCAATTCAAATAACTCAGCAACAATGATCAAATCCTAAAATTACCCAGTTGTATACACATTGGAGATCTTTTTATAATCTTTTGACAATCAACTCTTTGCTCAAGTTTGGACACTGAAGACAACAAGATTCCCTATATTCATTCATATAGGAAGAAACAAGATTCAAGAACCAAAAATCAATGGCATCAAGATTAAAAATGAGCTCAAGCTCAGTTCAGACTCGCTAGCTAAAGCCTAAAAATGATTTTTTTTTTATTTTTAAATAGGCTCAATAACCTAATTTCCCATTAGCCCAGCTCTATAGTTTGTTGAAATAGATCCAATGGTTTATTAGCCCAAACCATAGTTTGTTAAATAGGCCCAAAAGCCCACTAGTGGTCAAGCTGAGCTTAGTGAATCTTAGCTCAGATTCATTTAAGAAAGAAGCTCAACTCAAGGCTCAAACTCAGATCGGTGAACTTTAAACAAGGCTCAGGCTCAGTTCATGGACAGTCCTTAATAGATCTATGCTTCAAAAATGACTGATCTGTGCCTCAAGCGAATCAACCACAAGTCATGGTGTATGGTTTTTCTAATTTAACAGGTGCTTCCTCTAAGGTGCTTAACAATTTCAAGGGTTATTTTACATTAGGGGTGTCACCGAGAGCCAAACTTTGCTTGGCTCAGCTCATACTCATTATACAAGGATAATGCTCAAGCTCAGTTCATTATGATTGAGGTTCGGCTTGACTCACCAAGAATGCATCAAGCCCAAATTTTAAAGCCTAACAGTCCATGAGCCAAACCTAATCCTAAAGGCTAAAGATGTAGCTTGTAAAAACAGGTCCAACATGTCATATTAGAACAAGCTATATATATAAATATTAAGTGAAAATATATTTAATTTTTAAATATATGATATATTAAATTATATATAACAGCCTCGTACAGCTTAGTTCACGCACACTTGGCTAAACAAGCTCAATTGGAGGCTTAAGCTCAACTTAACAAGTTTAAAACAAGACTCAAGCTCTGAATCTGACATCTCGGGTCATTGACAGTCCAATTTCAAATGTTCAGCAAATTACCATAATAAGACAATTTCAAATGTTCAGCAAAATACCTTAAGAAGAACTAATTTAAAATTTTAAGCGCACTTTTGAAGGTGAGGCCACTCCAACAGGTAGATAAAGGGACTCATATCCTCTGTGTCAAGAAAAAAGTGAGTCACCATGAGCCAAGACACAAAAGGGGGTGAGACCCATACACTCTTTGCAAGCTCCACCACCCCTTTTGTGTCTTGGCTCATGGTAGCTAACTTTTTCCCCGGTGTTGAGGATGTTAGTCCTAAATGGGATGATATCCTCTGAGTGGCCACACAAGGGGGGAATCAATTCACTTTTTAGAGGTGATGTGACATCTCAAAAACTGAGTTGATCCCCCCCTTGTGTGGCTATTGAGTGGCTCAAAAGGGGGTGGTGTAGAGGATTTCAGGCCTCTTTTGGGACCGGACTCCTATCCTCCGTGCCACTTTATGATGCGTTATGAGGAGTCATACACAATGGGGTGGGGACATAAACTTTTTGCCGGGTCCCACCCCTTTTATGTCTGTGAGCGTGATGCACCATAAGGTGGTGCAGAGGATAAGACTCCCTTTTGACCAGGTTGAAAGATAAAGTTAGGTAACTTAAAGATGAAAGCATTGTCAAAGTTCTATGGAGCAGTGAGAACCTATTTTTTTCTTTCGATGATCCCAAGTCAAGTAAGTGACATAATTTCTCCTCCCATCGTTTTCTGTGAATACAACATATATCACTATCAATGGTGAAATTTGTGGATCCGTATCTTTACACCGGGGTGTACATACACCATTCTGGTACAGAGGGATTACCTCTGATATTTGTGCAATACATATTTGGCACCGGGGTACATACACCACTCTGGTACAGAGGGATTACCTCTAATTTTGTGCAATACATATTTAACAGACGGGAACAAAGGACATCGGGGACGTCATATGGAATAAAATGGGTGGAAACTTGAAATTTTATCTAAATCTCACCCATTTTACTGCAGATGACGTCCCTTGTGTCTTGGACACCTAATTCTGGACGGACGGAACATTTATTCCGTTGGTAGACTGGACAGAGGGGACGTACACCTAAAGGGTGCCATTGTCACCATGAAAATTCATTATAGAAACAAATGTTCTGTTCAGGAATTTTGTTTGTCCTACACACAAAAACTGGGTGTATACCCTTGGCTTCTGTGCACACAAAATCCATGCATAATGTATATACAGAGATTTGAGAGTCTTTGCATCAGCACTGAAAAGTGATAAACACGTACCCCCAATAAGTGTAAATCATTTTTTTTTTGGTGCTAATGCAACTACTGTTAGATCTTTGTACTCATATTGTGTACGGATTTTATGGACAAAGAAGCCAAGCTAGGGTGTATAGGATAAAAACGGTATTTACAGTTTTCAAATAGGTACCATTAAAATCCCTTAGTATTTGGAAAGACCGCTTAAGGCGAGACTGACAGTAGGGGCTAACACATCAGCACCAAAAAGTGACAAACATCCCCAAAAAGTGTAAATCACTTTTTCAATGCTGATGTGTTGGCCCCTAATGTCATTCTTAGCCAACTTGACTTTAGGGGTCTCACCAAATTCCACCTTGTACCAAATTTTAAAAAAACATCACGTGACAACCAGTGGTAGAGGACATGGTAGGACATACAAAATCTTGAACAGAATATTTGCTCTCATTCAATTATTGGTTAGGTCATGGGTTGGTTTATTAATTTTTTGTTATCAATCCAATAATCTTGGTCTTAGAGGATATTTTATTGGTGTCCCCTTCAAGAGATGGGTCTTTAAATCTACCCTGTTGAACAGGATCTATGATCCTTGGGTTTTGAGCCATGAATCCAGACAAAGGTTTGTGCCTTCCTCCCTTAAAGAAAACTAACCTCCGCTGGGCATAAGGGGTTGACACATCAGTGCTGAAAAATGATAAGTGCCCCCTCCCCCTCCCCCAAAAAAGTGGAAGTCACTTTTTTGGCACTGATGTGTCCCCCCACACCCAGCGGAGGTTAGCATATTTAAGGGGAGCCGATACAATCCTTCCTCAGGAATCCAATACTTAGGTTGAATGAAAAAAAAAAAAAAGTAATATTTCACAGGTCTTGCTATAAGATTTGTGAATTCACACTAAAGTTTAAGGAATTTGTTGTGTGAGTCATGTAGCAAAGAGATGTATGATACTTTAAGTGATAATCATATACATAGCAGTTAAGGTGTCCGCCCAAAAGGGCTTTACGTCAGTGACCCCATTGTCATTTGTCAATTATCAGCTTAACTGCCTTGGACCCAGCTAAAAAAAAACAAAAAAACCCAGGACTTGGAATCAACTGTCAGTAGGCAAAATTTGTTTAAAAATTTTCAGCAAATTACATTAAGAAGGTTGATTAAAATTTTAAGCACCCTTTTGGATCCTACTTTGAATGCAGTGATATTTTTTCACTAAATTTAATTACATTTTCTTCTGAATATATATATATATATATATATATATCAAAATGGAATCCACTTGACAACCTACCACACCTTCTAGTGGAATGAATCCATAATTTGACTCCAATCTAGCAGTAAAAAGCATTCATTCATTGAATAATAACCTTAGGAGAATATATTCAGGAAGCAACCATATAATTTGAGATTAATAATGTTATTAAAATAACAGAGTTAATCATATTACATAGATACAAACCGCTTGCAGTAAAGTGCAGAGAAGAATTAGAATTTCACTAACAAGTTCCGTTGGATCAACAAATATCAAACTATGCAAGATTAGGACTAAGGTGTGTTTATGTCACTTGTTAATTTAAATTGTTATAATTGTCAATTTCACTTCAAAATGTAAAGTACATGATGATGTAGAGGTCGAGTCTTGTAGTTTTACATGTCTATAATTACTTGTATACATTAAGTCATGTAAGTTTAAGTCAAAGGTTAAATGAACTTCAGAAGGCACAATCTTCAAGATTGGATGAGGAAGGACCACAGAGACACCAGAGCAACAACATGAAGATCATAAAACTATCTCAAACTCCAAGTCAAAGCATCTCAAGAGCCAACCACTGATCATTCAAAGGTATATTTAATGTATAAAGGTTGGTAAGTGGTACACATGGGAAGGACTGAGACCAAAGACCAAAGGTGGTATCTAGAGACCTTCCCGTGAAACGCAAGTACTTACCTTGGAGTCAAATAAGCTAAGAAGTAAAAATGATGCAGTACAATAAGTTGCAATCTGGTGCATGGAACACATTGATCATAAGAAACCAAAATTAGCTCTTAAACTTTAAATGACCATAAGCTTTGATCCCGATGTCTGATTGCAACTCATAAGTACTCAAAAAGACCGATTGGTTCAAAGAGCTCCACGATGTGGTGGTTGGATTTAATTAATCAAATATAATCTTGATCAATTGAGCTAGTTCAATCGATTGAAAAATGAATTCAATTGATAAAACATAATGTAGTTTTGGACCCTGTCAAAGTTTGATCGATTAAAGAAAAAAAAAACTCAATTGATCGAGATGGCCTAGGATGGAAAAATCATACATAACGACTCTTCCAAATAGCTATATTTGTTACCATTGGAAAAGAGCCTTTGGGGGACCATTAAGGTTTCTCCTCTATAAATTGGGAAGAACCCCCAATGGTTTAGACATGAACTCTATATGAAATCCTTATGAAATTGTGTTCAATTGTGAGCTTAAACTTGTAAATACTTGAAAGAGTTGAGTAGCAATCAAGCCTAACTTTTTTATTCAACAATTATATCTTTTGAAAAGCTTGGAGAACAAATTCCTATGATAAAATCCTTATCTTTCCAAAGAGTGTGGTCACTACAGTCAAATCATTGTACAAAGAGGTAACCCCAACAATGGAAGAATTTTCGCAATTCTACTGAACGTGTAGCCTTCACTAGAGCCACTAATGATGGATTTGCAAACACTTGCTAGAGTCACCAAGTACGGATTCTCAAGGTGTCAATACTCCATCGAAGTCACTGGACAAGGTGCACTCACCAGAGTCACTGGGTGCAAGCTTATAAAGAAAGTGGATTCTCATTAAACTTGTAAGTATTCCAAGTTATCAATTTTTTTAATAAATTAGGATATTTATTAATAAAATTAACTAGCTCGGGAAGAGCTTTTGAGAGTAGACATAAACACCAAAGGGTAGCCGGTGCTTGAACCACTATAAATGATTGTGTCATTTTTGTGTTGTGAATTTTTTATGTGTGTGATTTTAATTGTCTATGTGCAAATTGTTTACATTATTGGCCGCTAAATATTTGATTACTTCAATTAACAAACTTAAGTAATTTCAACATTGATATCGATCTTTGTTGAAATTTGGGCTAGATCATATTCACCCCCCCACTAGGATCCTTGGACATCGATCTTTGTAATTTCAACATTGTCCTTAAACCCAATTCTGTACGGTTCCCTCTTAGATCTCTTCCACGATGCTTCGGGTATAGGCGGTCAAGCTCTAGGATTTAACAGTCCTAAAGTTTCTTCCTTGCTAGCATAGCACTCAATCGCAAGGGAGGGCAAGTTTTTAGCAGTGTTTAATCTCAAAATAATAATAATAATAATAATAATAACAGAAAAGGATTTCGTAGAGAGGAAGACAAGTATTCCCTGTGTATGTCGCACAACCCTAATACTCATATATATATATCTATTGAGAGAGAGAGAGAGAGAGAGAGAGAGAGAGAGAGAGAGAGAGAGAATAACACCTTGAATGGTTGGAGGCAAGTTAATAGGCTCACTTATTATGGCCCATTAACATCATTTAGCTAAGACAAGAAAACAGCTTGTCAAGTTATGAACTTTCCAATAGTCAAAATATTTGAAACCCGCTCTCATTTTCTAACGATAGAAAATGGTTAGCTAACTTATCAAATTTGCAACATTAAAAGGTTAATAAAGTTTATCTTTTATTAAGAAGCAAAAAAATAAAATATTAATGTAAGGGTTAAAGGGCCAAGCCTAAGATCTCACCTACATGTGTGAGCGCATAGCACAACACAACGCAGTGTAGCGCACACGTGTGTGTGTGTGTGTGTGTTATGTCATGTAGCATAACCCCAAAACACATATTCAATATATAAAGTGAAGAAAGTTTATTTCCTAACTGATGTAGGACTAAACTTGTAGAGGTTTAATTCTCTTATACTAATAGCCAAAACTTTCAAGATTTCAAAACAAAATTTGATAGTTATTTTATAAAAGGCTATAAAGTCTATATGTCATAAATTTAGACAAGTAGATGCTTTATGAGCCAATAAAAATCTTTCAACTTTATCACTAATATATTATTATTTTTTGACTTTTTTTTATTGAGTTATAATTTAAAACAATAAAATATAACAATTTCCCCCATAAAGTCAAAATCAATAAAATTTTGTCTGAGACTAAAGCGGAGATCTAAGAATCCTTGGTGCAGATGTCTTTTGGACTTGAATCAACACTTAGGATAATCAAGATAAAATTTGCAGAATTTTGGTGTAAAAAATTACTTGAACCACAATCATTTATGCAAATCAACTATACATGATATCCAAACCTCAACTTTAGACTGCTGAAAACTCTCGTTTGGGCACATTTCAAGCTCTGTGCTCCACCTGGATTCTCATGAGTGTTCTAGAAAACTAAGCCCAAGTTTTCATAGGAAGCAACATCACTCTCACACTCACATTGGTGAGTCTATCAAGTGTGTACTACAATTGAAGCACACTTCTTATAAAGGATATAGAACCATTAAGAGTTACAAAACTCATCCTCGCACATGTTACAACTAGCATTATCATCACCATAGGAATGGAGCACAAGTGATACTGTTCTCTACAGACTCCGTAGTGACTTATTTTTACCCATTAAATCTATTCCCTGGGATATCCAATCACATAGGTTGGGTTACCATCATTGGTAGTCTATCTAAAAAGCTTTAGTCACATCCCACTTGATGATTCACACACTTATAATTTCATTGTCAATGACTTTGTCAGATGATCTACCAAGTTCGTCTCTAACCTCACAAACTTTTATGGTTAACACGCCATCATCAATAAGTTGCTTTACTACATTGTGCCTTAGACGTATATGTTTATTTTTTCCATTATAGGTCTTACTTTAAGCATTAGTAATAACAATTTTATTATTACAATGTAGTGAAAAACATGTGAAACTAATTTAAACCATATATGCATATTAGCTAAAGGGTTTTGAAGCCATTTTGCTTCAATACCATTCTTTTCTAAGGCTATAAACTCAACTTTCATAATAGAGTAAGCTTTGCAGGTTTGCTTGGATGGTTTCCAAGACACTAGACCACCACCTAATGTAAAGACATAACCACTAGTGGATTTAGAAGCAGTGGAATCTGATATCTAGTTTGCATCACTATACCCTTCTAATACAATGGTGTATTCACTAAAGTGCAATCTTAATTCAGTAGTTCCTTTCAAAGATATTCATGACTTGAGTTATGAGTATATTTGCTTAACCTACTCACAACGTAAGAACTATTTGGTTTAGAACAGTTCATTATATACATTAAAGTACCTATGATAGTAGTATATTCCTTTTGTGAAATTCTATCACCTCTATTATTTTTTAGACTAGTATTAGGGTCAAAAGCTGTTTTCATACGTTGAGAGTTGTCTTAACCAAATTTCTTTAAATTTTTATCAATGTAATGTGATTGGGACAACACTATACCATCAGAATTTTTTATAATTTTAATTCCTAAAATCACATCAAATTATTCTAAGTTCGTCATATCAAATTTTGAAGATAGAATTTTTTTAGGGAATTGGACTATGTCTAAATTAGTTCATATGATAAGCATATCATCCACATACATACATATAAATACACCAACTTCTTGTTCAAACTAATGGTAAATACACTTATCATAGTCAATTTATTGAATAACCATTCTTTATTAAAGTGTAATCAAATTTTTCGTGTCATTATTTTAGGGCTTGTTTTAGACGATGTAAAGATTTAGTTAGTTTGCATGTTTTGTTTCCTTTTTCAGGAACTTTATTACCCTTTAGTTGTTCCATGTATATTTTTTCTTCTAAATCTTCATTTAAAAATGCAATTTTAACATCTATTTTATGGACGACTAATTTATGTATTGAAGTTAAATCAACTAATGGTTTTATTGTTATTATTTTGGTCATGGGCAATAACATGTTAAGATAGTCGATCCCTTTCTTTTGTTTATACCCTAAGGCAACTAATCTTGCCTTAAACTTATCTATAGTCCCTTTTTTTTTTCATCAAAAACCATTTGCATCCAATTGGTTCAGTTCCAAGGAATCAATTAACTCCCAAGTGTGATTTTCTAAAATTGAATCCATTTCACTTTATATGACTTGTCTCCAAAATGATGTATCAAGAGATGTAACAAACTCATTGTATATTAAGGGATCATTATCTATTAAATAGACCAAATGATCAGATTCTATAAGAAAAGTTGTAAAATCATCACCAAAAGTGTTATCCTTTCTCTACCTTTTCTCTCTTCTAAATTTTATATATTATGTCTCTCTACAACCTTTTCGCCTTCATTTTCTAGTTTAACATCATCAATATTAGTATTATTTTTTAATTCCTTTTTTTTTTTTTTTGTTATGGTTTTGTAATGAAAAATACTTTCAAAAATTTAGCATCCCTAAAGTCAATTATAGCCTTTGGTTCTAAAATACTATTTTCTGATTTTAGGACAAAAAATCCACATGCAACACTATGTTCAGCATATCCTATAAAAATACAATCTATACTTCTAAAAATACAAATTTGTGCACAAAGTCTTTTACAATGCCACACCATAAAAAAAGGTAACAATCCAAGTTCATTAAAGACAATAAGTCTGCATAAGTCCCTCTACAACTAAACTCTATCCAAATTCAATGGATTAAAAGATAAGAGCAGTAAGGATTCTCTAACATGAATAATGATTCAATCTCTTTTGTTAATCAAGCATTAAGATGGAAAACAATAAGGAATTTAACTCACTTAATGTGTTTGGTGCTCAAATGCTAATGATTGTAAGTATAAAAATGTAAAGAACAATCACACAAAGATTACACACAACACAAGAATTTATAGTGGTTGGGCCACATCGGGGCCTACGTCCACTTTAACTACTTAATTTAATTAATCAATCTTTTTAAAGATTATAAGGTATTGAGCTAACATTTTTAAGTCTCATGCTTGGTGTCTTCGGCAAGAACGGCCTTGGTTATCTCTGAGCCAAGGTCTTACAATTCGTCACACGTCGTCTCCGATCGTTGACACAAGGGTAAAGTATATGTGTACACCTTAAACTATGTGTTTGGTGTTTCCGACAAGCATGACCTTGATTGTCTCCCAGTCAAGGTCTTACAATCCGTCACATGGTGTCTTCGACCAGTGACTCAAGGGATTAATGGTATGAATATCAAGTTGGTTCTCAATAACCAAATGTAGTAAATATAGTCCAAGAAAGGGAACAAGATCCCAATACAATATGGCTTTCAAACTAACCAAGTATATCAATGTGGTCAACCAAGGGAAACAAAATCTCATTGTAGAGAGTGGCTCTCACTAGCCAAGTATATCAATATGGTCACTAAGGGAAACTAAGTCCCAATGTAGAGAATGACTCTCACTAACCAAATATGTCAATATGTATGGTCTCTACTAAAGCAAAGGAAGTGTGTGAATGCCTCTAAAGAAAGCAAGTATGCATATAGAATCACACAACAGTAAAAACCTCTATGTAGGCAAATATAAGTGAAGTAAAAGAAGGAAAAACATCTCAAGTAAAGGAACCAATGTCCTAATATAGAGAGTGGCTCTCAACTAACCAAATATGTCAAGTTCATGGTCTTTACTCAATACCAAGGAAGTGTGTGAATGCCTCTAATGAAGGCAAGTATGCAAGTAAGTCACACAACTATATATGACCTCTAGAATATGAAAATATAAGTGAGGCGTATAAGAGTTTTA
>JAOXJP010234445.1:0-10162 GCA_025762735.1 Platanus orientalis
GCTGTAGAACATGGGTGTACATGGGTGTACATGGCAGATGAAGATGATAATGTACAGTAACAATTGAATGGTAGTTTCTCCTTGTGTACATCCATCATCTCATCATTGTAAAAGTGAGGAAGAACATGAGCACACATGGTGGAAGGAGATAGTAGCAATTTAAAGCAATTGCACGCAGCCTTTGAAGCAAGGCATGTGGCTGATTGTGATCAAGAACACGCTGCCTATGTCTTTAAATAAGAACAAAACAAAGAGTAAAGGGTGTCTACTCCAACAAACACAACACATCTATTACCTATGTCTTCCTCTTCTGGGAGCTTTATCATAATTTTAGTTTAGCACCCCTCTCTCGGAGAGTTATCTTAGTTTAGCTTATCCAGGAGAGTTATCTCAATCTAGTTTATTACACTTGTTATTTTTCTCTTATAGTTTTACTTATTCTCCCCCATGGGAGCTTTTATCTTAGCATAGTTCATCCTTTTGGAATCGACTGTCTTCTTCCATAGGATCTTTATCTTAGTTTAGATCACTTCCCTTGTTGGACTCAAGTAGGTTGCTCCTCCATAGGTTATTGCACCACCATTACCATCACCACCATAAGTTACAACATCACCATCATTTTCCTTTTCTATTGTATATGCTGTTGGTGTTTTGTTTACATTAAGGAGTATTTATTTAGTGATTTCTTTATTTTTGTCATTAGTTGATTCTCGGCATTTGAATCATTGAATTTCTTTGGTCTAGAGGCAATAAGAACCTATTGAGGGACGATCCCTCTCCCTCCAAATTGTTTAATTCATTTTTAGGTGGTTGATTGGGTGACCGAGGAAACCCATCTCTCCATACATTCTGTTTGAATCGATATTCGGGGTTGTAAGTGAGTTTGTAATTTAATGTTTTTCTGGTACTGGCAAGCCTGCACACCCAAATTCCAGACAACACATCTCCTATTGTTTTCTTCTGTAATTAAATAAATTTGTCAATCTTTTAGCCTCTGTGATTTGGGCAAAGCCCTGCCTTTTGATAAACAAAAGTATCCACCTAGTGAAAACATAAAAATAAAAAACAGTTTTACCAAACCCAAGCAGCCTAACCATTGTTTTCTTCTGTAATTAAATAAATTTGTCTATATTTTAGCCTTTGTGATTTGGGCAACCCCTGCCTTTTGATAAACGAGAGTATCCACCTAGTGAAAACATAAAAATAAAAAACAGTTTTACCAAACCCAAGCAGCCTAACCAAACTTAATGTAAGCTCGCTAGTAAGTAATATAAGACGGTTTCACTTACAACTAGATTTGTATAATACACCTTTAAAACTGTTTTCTCTCAATAAAGGATATCCTTATGCCCCTATGCATAGTATTATACTTACGTTTTGAAACAAAGGTAATAATACGAGTTTGATCATCTTGTTTCAAATACAACACCAACAACAGCTTTATTCTAACTATTTGGGGTCAGCTACACAAACTCTTCGTCATTTCACTCTGTTTAGGGTTATATCTATTATTAAATTACAAACTGACATGTCCATCCTTACCATCTCAACCCAGATCAATTTTGGCATTCATCTAATTCATTTAACACCTTCAACTTGTATTGTCTCACTCTGCCTCATTAGTACAATCATTGGTCTTCGTTTCACATGCCAAAACCATTTCAATAACTTTCTTTCATTGGTACAATCATTACACGTCTTGTTTCAAATAAACTATCTATTTAATTATCCTAGAGGTTCTAAGGGCCTAGCTGGGCTTTTGAACTATTGATTAAGTATTTATCCCTTGGTATCAAAACCATATCAGCTTGAAAACTGAAAACAGACATAAGATGATCATGGCTACTTTGAAAAAGCAGAAAAGATTATATATGGGAATCTGCTTTTCCTGATGTATTAGGATGGCATTAGGGGGTGGACACATCAGTGCTGAAAAGTGATAAACACCCCCCAAAGAGTGAAAGTCACTGTTAGGTACTGATACTCAGTATCAGCCCCCTGATGTCATCCTAATACATCAGGAAAAGCAAATTTCCGTACCTAATCCCAGCCCCATGAAGATTGCATTAGCTTGCCATTTGGTAGGCATTCTGGATCGTCTGTAGCCACGGCATGTGTAATGACTGTGTTGCAGTCACCACAGAGTGACTTGTGGTGAAAATTCGAATTTGGAACCTTTTTGGGTGTTGACTGCAATACGGTCGCTACACAAACTATGGCTACAGAGGATCCTGAGTGCTAGGTCGGTGGTCTCCAAAATTTTAAGTGGAATGGGATTACAAGTTTAAACCCAAAGAAAATATGTTAATAAGATGTTGGTGTAGTTTAACTTTCTTTTAAAGAGAGTTGACAGCTATATATCCTCTTATATTAGGATCATATTATTGGTACAGTTTACTGCCTTTTGAACGTTGGGGCCACAAGAGCAAATCCTTTACTGCAGCTTAAAGTGTGGTCATGCGCCTGCAATGCAACACATATCCAAAAAATTAAATTCGGTGGTGATTTCCACTTTTTGGGGTAAGTGTGTGTTGCACTGCAGATGATGCCACACTTTGCCACACTTTAAGCTTCAGCAGAGGATTTTATTTGTGGGGCCACTCTTTATGTCTCATCCTACTGTTGGGAGGGTAGTAAATCTCAACCATTGGATGATGTGACTACAATTCTCTTTATATAATCTGTGGCTTTACCCTTTGTCCAGAACTTTACATGACATTTTTAGTAGGATTTTCTTTTTTCCATTGAGCAGCTTTGTTTTGACCGTACATTGGTAGTGGAAGCAAGGTGTTAGAGTTATATTCTTTTGTGAGATCAATTGTATCCTAGAGACATAATAATATAAACTCTACTACACCAAGATGACTGTGTTGTGCCATAAACGTACAGCCACTATGTATACCTCTGATTTAAAAAAAAAAAAAAATTCACTTTAATTGCTTCTAAGATTGTACTGCTCATGGTGACTATTGCTCCACTTATTCAATCAGAACCTCTGTTATAGAAAATTCACTTTCTATTGTTGACATTCAAGGTTGTATACATTCTCATATTACCTTGCCCATAGAAGACAAGATATTTCTTTTTATTAACGGTTACATAGAATTCAAGATCGTTGATGATAAATCTTCTTTCTATAGCCTTCTATCCTATATAAATTATGATGTTATAATTACATTTCTTTCTAATTCATCTATCGTAGAACATTCCACCTAGCCTGGTTGACTGCTTTGCTTTTTTTCTACCTTTGTTGTGGCCAATGCTTATGGTTTGTTTCTACAACTCACATGAACAACAGTCTTATGGGTCACATAACAGGAGACCATCCTATGAAGTTCATCCATCCTAACAGCCATATCTAATGCAAAACATACTTCTGTTGGCCTCTTCAGGCTGTTTGAATCTTTCATTGAAATAAATGGAGATATGCAAAGTATGATCATTTTCAAACAAGCCTGGGTCTACATGCTGCTTAACCTCTTTTTTGTTTTTCTCTTTTCAGAAACATCAAACACTGCTCAAAAGAAGATAGGGTGATTGCATTTGAGTAAATCTAGTCACGTCCCGACCGGTTATACATCGATGATCTAGGTTTTTTGGATTATGAGGGTATTATCAATGCTGACCTTGTTGTCGATTATCGCCTCGCATGCTAGGCCTTTGATTACTTTTGAGCTGTATCTACTAAGATTGCTCATGGATCACTTTATTGGAAACTATTTGCTTTTCTTCATTCATACTTCTTTTATGGTAGAGTAGAACTTTAGATTCATGATTGCTTCAATATTATTGTCTAAACACCTTTTAATCGCATAGGTGTCTAAGTATAAACAAAGAAACCATGGAATGATGAGCTTGGTGATCAAGGTGGAGGTCGCTTGTATTGTATTTTCTAGCTAGGTTGGTGCTGTATATTAAGGTTGTGTGCCCTGGAAAAGCCGTTTGGACATATTATTTGCAACTAATACAATGTAGTGATTGCTTATGAGGTAGTTTTATATTTCATGTAAAGAATGAGGCCCTCAGGTAAAATTGTAGTTGTCATGCATATTATATGATAGATCAATGTTCTCAATCATTTGTTTTATAACTGTAGAGAGCTACATGTGGGTATTTATATAGACATATATTGAATTGGGTCCCTAGAGGATATGCACATGGTTAATGTCAACAAAAATTTCATGTGGAAGATTAGACAAAATGTGAATAATTACGAAGAGAAAATTTGCATTGGTTTGGTGGCAAGGCACAAATCGTGTTTTTCGCACGCTCACTCACAGTGATCTTCCCTTTGATAATGGCTGATGGTGGTTAGCTTCCTCCTTTGGATCCAAGTTGAAAGAATGGTAATTGTGGTTGTGAAATTGTTGAAATATCTACATAGATAGATCTCCTTGAAAATGGGCTTTGGTCTTGGTTTCCTTACAGGAACTGTAGTTGAGGATTGTTGGGTGTGTGATTGAACTAGGAATGCATAGCTTTGTCTTCTTCGAACCCGGGCCCCGTGCTTGACCAGATGAAATGAATGGCTTCGTTGTCCTTTCGTGAAAAGCTTCATAAATTTGTCTTCTGTAAGAGCTTTTCTAAGCACCTGTGTGTGGAATCTGTGAGTGTATGTAAAAGGCCCTCTCCTCTTAAAAAAGACTTGGATATTTATGGACTTTAACCTGGTTAATGGATGGATATATTTTCAATTTTGGATGTCCTTTGATTGAGAGAGGATCCTTTACTGCCGTCAAATGACCTTTAAAATACTGTGCGCGCGACACATAGACCAAAAAAAAAAAAAAAAAAAAAGAAGAAGAAAAAAGAAAAAAGGAAAATCATTCTGCCAAATTTGATTTGTTAGTCTATATGTAGCACTGCATTAAGGTTAGTTTAACGGCAGTAGAGGATACTTAGTGCCGTTGATTGGATTAGTTGAATGTGATTTTGTGTTTGGATGAATATACCTCCTTTCCTTATTTGGCTGTGTCTTTCTTCTTTTAGGTCTCTTTTTTTATTCACTTTTTTTGTTCAGCCCGCAACCTGACTTGCTTTGTAGGCTCAATTTGCGTGTGGGGCCATGTTTTTTTTTTTTTTTTTTTCTTTTCTTGAAATGGGGCCATATTAAAATTGTGAGTCTCCCACATGGTAGGTTTGATCTAATTTGTATTTTGGTGGGAGTAGGCCTTGACCTATAATTTTCAATTTACTTTGCAACTTTAATGTGAGTTCACATAATCTCCAGTCTCAATGGACAGGTGCCACTCCAGTCTCAGTTCATGATGTGACACGGTGTCTGACAAAGGTGTATTAATAAATATACAGGTACTTATTCATTGTATATTTACCATAATGCCCTCCTTTGACTCACATGCATTGACTCAAACACCCTTTATCAGACCACATGTTATGCACTGATTGGTAATGGAGTGGTACCTGTCCATTTAGACTGGAGATGATTCAAAATCCTTTAATGCCTATGGCAAATCCATGTTGTGTATTATTATATAGTGAATTGCACACATTTCCCTAAGCACGAGTTCAAGTCTTACTAAGTTCAACATTATATGTTTTCCAACGCCACCTTGCCTACCTTAGTGAGGTCTGTTATTCAATTATCCACCAATGAAATATCACTAGACCTAAGGGTTTTATGTCCATTCTTTGATGGATTTATTGGGTCAGTGGTTAGGTGGAAGTTGGATATGAATATTGTGGTGACTGATAGCAACTCTAGATTTATGGAAATTGAGATCTTTGATGATTTTGTCAATAGAACTTGGTCCTGTCTTTTGATTTATGATGAGGCTGATATCAATAAAAGAATAAAATTTTATGAAGATATTATCACTAAAATTAAAAGTATCTCTAATCCCTTGATATGTATTGGGGATTGGAATTGTTTGTGGTTAAAGAAAGACAACAAGGGGCCTAATAGAATCTCCCATAGAAATCAGGCTAGGGTTATGAATATCTTGGATGATGAAAATCTAATTGATTTGGGTCATTTTGGCTCCCAATTCATGTGAATTAATAGACAAGGTGGTAACAATCATATTAAAGAGAGACTTGATAGAGGGGTTGCTAATCCAGAGTGAAATTTTTTGTTTCTTGATGTCTCTATCGAAAATTATATTATTAGAGGTTTTGATTACAACCCCCTTATTTTGGAAACCATGACGGAAAGAAAACACAAGTCCTATCCTTTTACATTTGAATGGATGTGGACTTCCCATCCTAATTATATTGACTAGATTTAGAATGGTTGGTGGAAAAGTGGGAATAGAGGAAAAATTGATAATACTAGTAGTAATTTGAAGAGACTTCCTCCTATTCTTAGAAAATGGAATAAAAAAACCTTTGGAAATATTAAAGATCAGATACAAAGTTGTAAGAATAGATTTATGAGCTTTCATTCTTTTTATTCAAGGAAAAAGATCATGAATTAAATTAGAGAAGAAGAAACTAGCCTTTTCAAGTTTTTGGCTAAAGAGGAGATTTTTTAGGCCAAAAAAGCTAGAATAAATAGGCTTAAATAAGGTGATAAGGAATTTCATTTTTTTATATTAGTCTACTATTGAGAGAAGATCTCGTAATAGGATAATTTCTCTTAAAGATGATAATGATAAATGGGTCAATGTAGATGATCAGATTAACAAGTTGCCTAAAAATTTATTCTCTAAGTTTTTCGACTCTTCTTCTCCTAGTGTTGATACAAAATGACTAATACGAGCTACTTAGTCCATTTTGAAAGCTCTAAAGATATGTTGAATTCCCCTTTATCTAGAGACAAGATCAAGGAGGTGGCTTTTGATATAGGGAAGCTTAAGGCTCTAGGGTTCAATGGCTTTCAAGTTGGGTTTTATCAATAGTATTGAAATGAGATCGGAGGTGATGTTGTGGAAGCTATTTTTGAATTCTTTAATCATGGTTCTTTCATTTTATCAATTAACCAAATCTTTATTACCCTCATTCCCAAAATTAGAAAATCTGATTTCATTTCTCAATATCGTCCCATTAGTCTTTGCAATGCTGTCTATAAAATTTTTTCTAGGACTTTGACAAATAAGATAAAAGTCATGTTTTCGAAGATTATTTCTCTCAACCAAAGTGTCTTTGTTAGGGGTTGTTTGATTACGAATAATATCTTGATCGTCTATGAAATTTTAAGACACTTGAGAGTTGGTAAAACACGATCCCATCATGTGGACCTTAACATTGACATGAGTAAAGCTTTGTGGTAGAGTTAAGTGGCCCATGATTATCTCCATGATGCAAAAAGTTGGATTTAGCAACCAATTGCAAAAATGGATTTGGGATTGTATGTCTTTAGTGACATAAAATTTTGATCAATGATTCCCCAGGGGATCAACTTACCCCTTCTAGGGGTATCAGACAAGGAGATCCAATTTTCCCATTCCTTTTTCTGCGATGTGTAAAGGGGCTTTCTGCTTCTCTAATTGAGAAGAAAAAGAGGGGCCTCCTCCTACCCATTAAAATTATAGCCAATTGTCTTGTCATTACTCACTTGTTATTCGTAGATGATTGCTATATTTTCTCTAAGGTCAATTAGTTGAGAATAATTTTATTAAAGAGTGTCTCCAAGATTTTAGTAAAGCCTTAGGTTAGGTTATAAATCATGAGAAGTTAGAGTTGTTTTTCAGCTCTAACACCTCTCGACTTTTTAAGAGAGTGGTCCAAGGTGCTTTAAATATGAAACAATCTTAGATCTTGGATAATTGTTTGGGTCTTCCCTCCTTTTAAAGGAATGAACAAAAGCTTCTCTCTTTACCTTCATTAGAAAAAGGGTTAGACGAGGGTACAACGTTGGAAATTAAAACTCCTAAATCAAGTGGGTAAAGAGGTCCTCCTAAAGTCTGTTGTTGCTATCCACACTTATGAGATGCTTGCTTCTTAATCTCGAAGAAGATTTGAAATGAGATTAATTGTATCCAAAGAAAATTTTGGTGGGGAAGCGATAAATTCAAAAAGAAAATTAATTGGATTAACTGATATAAGTTCAGGAAAAACAAAAAGGAAGGTGGGTTGGATCTCAAAGATCTTCATGCTTTTTATGCTGTCCTCCCACCTAAGCAAGCCTAGAAGATTTTATTCAATCTTGATTCCCTTTGGGCCCGCCTCTTATAGTTTAGTTACTTCCTTGGAGTAGATTTCGTTAATTCTAAACCTATAAGAAATAACTCTTGGGAAAGGAAAATCATCCAAAAAGGTAAATACCTCTTATGTAAGGAATTAGATGGCATGTGGGTTCTAGTGACAATATAAATATTTAGAGATACCTGTGGATTCCTAGAGCTCAGAACTTTAGAATCAACCATCATGACTCCTTACTTGGTGATGTGCCTCAGTTGGTCTCGAGTCTCATTAATATGAATAATTTAAAATGAGAGTTGTCTCCAATTGCAAGTTGTGTTCCTAGATATAACTTAGATTGTATCTCTAGGATTCCCCTAACTAGGGCGGTTGTTCAGGATGAGATTGGTTGGCACTATGATAAGAAATGTGTTTTCTCCGTTAAATTTGCTTATCATCTTGCCATTTTCCTTTTACCCCCTCTCCTAGGGTTAACCTTTACCCTTGGAGCAAGCTTTGGGGTCTTTTAATACCCCATAAAATTACATGTTTCATTTGGAAAGCCTGCCATGATGCAATCCCTACTAAAATAAACCTTATTAGAAGAAATATTGATGTTGTTGCTCTATGCCTTCAATGTAACCTTGATATAGAATCAACCTCTCACTACTTACTTTGTTGTGATACTCCTAATAGAGTTGGGTTTGCTTCTCATTTAGCCTTAAGGCCAATCAAAGATCTTGATTGATCATTTGTTGACGAGTGTATGAATTGGTTCAATTTAGAAAGTTCTTCCTCTCCTGTAAATAATTAAATAATTGTTATTACTGCTATTGTTGGTTTAGTTAGAAATATAGGAATGAGATGATTTTTGATAAAGATAATGCTTCTATTTCTAAAATCTTCAATGACTTGTAGGATGATAAAAGAGTCGAATGATATTAATTGTGGACATTTGGGTAGGTTGGGAGAAGGTAGGTCTTTTTGGTCTCTCCTTAGTCCTGGTGTCACAAAAGTAAAATTTGATGGGTCCTTTCTTAAAGATAGTGTGAAGAAAACGGGTACTAGTGTCTTAATGCAAAAAAGAGGATGACTCTTTTTTGTTAGCCTTGGTAGAGCCAGGTGGTGCATGGTTTGTGGAGGTTACGGAATGTTGGGTAGCTCGTATCGGCCTTCTAAAACCTCGTGATCTTGGACTCAAAAGGATTGTGTTGAAAGGTGATTGTAAGAATTTCCTACCTCTCGAATGATTGTCTTTCTTGGCCTTTAGATGCTAAAGGCTTACTTTTGGACTGTAAAAACTTAATGTCTCTTTTTGATGAATGTTCTTTATCTTGGGTAAGGAGGACTGCTAACAAGGCAGTGCCACTAAGGTCTTTATAGCTTTTCTAGATCTCTTTGGTCCTCCTGTCCTCCGAATGGCCTATGGAATCTTTAGACTTCAATTTTTGTAGTTCCTTGGGGGTGCTGGTCCCTCTTAATCTATATTTTCATTTACCTAAAAATTGGGATTGGATAGGATATACCTCAAATTGTTGGGTACTTAATGCAGTCTTTGAGTTGAGTGCTCAAGAAAGGATCTAAAAAGATTATATTCAGTGGAGGTTGCTCAAATAAATTGGAGATTGAAATCTAACTCAAATGGGTTTTTGATAAATGATTTATCGAATATTTTTGTGTTTATATAGATTACAAACAATGGGAATCTATCTACTTTTCGGAAGTCTTAAGGTTTCTATGAATTGAGCCAACTACATTGAAATCTTCAGGAAAAAAAAACATGGAAATTAATTAGAAGTTTTAAGAAGAGTTGTATCAAAATATCATAGGTATTTTTGACATTTTTAATTATATATTACTGTTATTTTAAACCAAAATCAGGAAATGTTTATATTCCTCTTCAATTTTATTTCTAACCCAAAAAAGTCAGGAAGTTCTGGTAATTATGCCCCTCCGAAAAGTAGGGATAAAGTTTGAAGCAACAGTTGCAACAATAAAAGCAATGATACAATTAACATAAGAGAGAGAGAGAGAGAGAGAGAGAGAGAGAGAGAGAGAGAGAGAGAGAGAGAGAGAGAGAGAG
>JAOXJP010234446.1:0-10162 GCA_025762735.1 Platanus orientalis
TAGAGCCAAAGGATAATTAAGACATCTTGGATATAAAAAATGGGAAGTTGAACAACTTTCACAAAAAAATGATAGAGATCTCGTACTTGTTTACGGATGGAATCCCGTACTTAGGTATGGATGATTATCCTGTGCATGGAGACACAGATGGTTATCCCGTGCTTGGAGACACAGATGGATATTTCATGCATGGAGACACGGATGGTTATCCTGTGCTTGGTCAACACAAGTTGTTTTCCGTGTTAGAATACGGATGGTATATCTATGTTGGAGTCACGAAAGAGAAAGGTAGATGTACCTTTTAGATTATCTTATTATATGAAAGGTGGTACAATTCCTAGGATTTTCTAGAATGACTCAAACAAAAAAGAATATATGTATAAATTGGTTGCTTATATGATTAGATCTTCTTTTATACTTAATTGTTATTGCATATGTACTAGTTTTTCTTGGAATTGATTTTGTTATGTTACATACATGTATATATAGGTTGTATAATGGGTGTGTGTGTATATGTTTTCTAGTTTTGAAATCTCCCATTACATGAGCTGTGAGCTAATTCACATTATTTAACACTTTTCATATAAGGATACTTTGTTTTCTATTCTATTTCTTTTGGTCTGCATCGTTGGATATTGACCAATAGGAATAGTTAGTAGAAAACAAGAAAAAGGGATAACCACATTTCTTTATAATTTTTTTTATCATGTAAAATTTTATAATAAATAATATTATTTTGGGACATAGAAACATCTCTAGAATTTTATTAATGATGTATGCCTTTATTTAGATTTTTTTAAATGGAGGATATACCAAGTTACTCTCAGCAAAGTAGTGTCTCGCATCCGATTAACGGATTTAACAGGATCGGGGCGTTATAGAAGGTGTAGTCTAAAGTTTTGTTTAGATAAACTTCCCTAAGAGTCAAGAACTTCTTTTGAAGGAACTTCGAAAAAGAAACTTCTAAAGAAGACATTAAAAGTCATTCTTAGAGTAAAAAAAAGGTTTGTTTTATACACATGAGAAACTACTTCCTAAAACCTTAATTCTATCGCATGTGTTGTATCAGACTTAGTCAATATTTTGATTTTCATAAGTCAAAATATTTTGACTTTCATAAGTGAGGATCAAAGAGTTTTAGTAAAAAACGAAGAGATTAAAAAATGGTGGATGAGCTATTTCAAAAATTATTAAATGAAGATCATGTAGGGATTGTTGATTTAGGAATCGGTAAAATAGAAGAGATTAGAGATCATAGATATCTTCGTAGGATTAGAGTAACGGAAGTTAAAAAGGCTTTGAAGAAGATAAAGATAGGAAAGATAATAAGACCAGATGGTATCCCAATTGAAGTTTGGAAATGTATGAGAGATGATAACTTATTATGGCTAACTAAACTCTTTAACAAGATCATTAGAACTAAAGAAATGCCGGATGAGTGGAGGAAAATTATTGTGGTTTCTGAATACAAAAACAAGGGGGATATTCAAAATTGCACCAATTATCGCAGGATCAAGCTTATGAACCATACAATGAAACTATGTGATAGAGTGATTGAGCCTCGGCTAAGACATGAAACTAGACTATCTAAAAATCAATTTGGATTTATGTTTAGGAGATCAACAACGGAAGCAATTTTTCTACTTCAACAATTAATGAAAATGTATAGAGAAAAGAAGAAAGATCATCACATGGTCTTTATTGACCTAGAAAAGGCATATGATAGAATACCACGAGAAATCATTTATTTGGTGGGATTTGGATAAAAAAGGGGTTCTAAGTAGATATATTGACCTAGTTAAGGATAGATATGATGGAACAATAACTAGTGTTAGGACAACCGGGGGAGAGATAAGTGAGTTTGTGATCACGGTAAGATTGCACCAAGGTTTAGCATTGAGTTCGTACATTTTTGCTTTAGTTATGAATGAGTGGACTAAACATATACACGAGGAGGTCTCATGCTATATGTTGTTAGCTGACGATGTTGTGTTGATTGATGAAACTAAAAGGGGGGTTAATGTCAAGTTAGAACTATAGAGGGATGTTTTAAAATTGAATGGTTTTAGGATAAGCTAGACTATAATAGAATATCTAGAATGCAAGTTTAGCCAAAATAAGAGTAGAAATGAGGGAATAGTTAGAATTGATAGCCAAGATATGCCTTAGAGTGGCCATTTTCGTTATCTTAGTTCAATCATGTACAAAGAGAAAGACATTGTAGATGATGTTGCCCATTGAATTATATAGAACGGGATGGTTGAAGTGGAGAGGTGTTTCTATAGTGTCGTGTGATAAATGAATACCCTGCTGTATGGAGCAGTTGTTGGAAAACTAAAAAACAACACGTACATAAAATGAGTGGCTAAAATGGATGAGTGGCAAGACTAGAAATGATGGAATTATGAATGAATTTATTCATAGGAGCTTAGGTGTACCACCAATAGGTGATAAAATGAAGGAAAATCAATTGAGCTGGTTGGGTCATGTGTAACAAAGATTAATGACTGTGTCAATGAGGAGATAGATGATGCAAGTTGAAAGTGTTAGAAGGACTAGAGGAAGGCTAAATCCGACATGGGCTAAAGTTGTAAGGACAGACATGGCAGCTTGTAATTTAAGGGCAAATATGACCCTAAATAGAGCGGAATGACGGAGTAGGATTCGGGTAACTGACCTTTATTAGTTGGGGTAAGGTTTGTTGTTGTTGTTGTTGTTGTTGTTATATTAATTCTAACCACTCCTATAACCTTAGGGTTTTAGGAGAGACGGTTAATTGCTTTATTTAAGATTATATCAGAGGAGGTTTTAGGTCACGAGCTGAAATCCCCTTATGGACACAATTATTCTCCCGGGCCTCACACCTAATTTTCCCGCATTCATTGTCCAAGAGTGTTGATGGCTAATTGCTTTACTTAAGAGTCATCCTTCGTTGCAACTCTAGAAAGTCGAAAAAACCAACTTTGTGATAACAATGCTCTTTTTGCCTACTTTTGATTTTTGTGGATCCAGAAGTTGATTGAGAAATTAAACTAAGCCAATGCAATCACCATGACTGATGTTGATCTATGAGCATTTTCAACACTGGAAGGTGAAAGGGGTGGTGAGAGGTTCAAGTGCTTACATCACCTTTCACATTACAATCCACCGCTTACTTATTGCAATTTGCAACCCACTCTATCAGGGAATATGTATGCAGAGACAAGCATACAGAAGACAGGCATTGGCATACCCATCATACATAAATGGGTAGCAGGCATGCAAGTACATGAGCATGCACAAGGCACATGCATTTAACATAAACAAGAAGGAAAAGAATCTCCTGTGTCCAAATTCATCTGTCCCCTCATGTCCCCACACCACAGGCTCACATGTGATTCTTATTTTATTATTATTATTATTATTATTATTATTATCATCTTAAATTCAGTGCCTCTTTTTAGGTATCTATCTTTTCAATTAAACATTTTTTGACGGTTTTAACCCTATACATCCCTGTTTGGATACCTACTTTTTCATTTGAAAATCATTTTTATGGTTTTAACACCCTTTGTATAGGGACACCAGGAGACAGACAATTTGGGTGTAGGAGATTCTTTTTCCAAACAAGGATCTTCCCAACATCATGTATGTAGAAATGGATAGATGCATGCTCAATTTTTAATTATTATAGTTTTTAACCGTGCTCATTATGATCGCACATAGACTTTCAACTTGCTAAGGTCATATAGACGACAAAGACATTGACGTTTGAAGGTTAAACATTTTGTTTTGTTCAGTGAATGAATACAATAAATGGGAAAGGGAGAGATGGAAGAGCACTTTCTTTAAAACTTTGGGAAATATTCACCTCACCCAATATATTTTCTAAGAAATTTTGCTATAATGGAAAGAAGTCTATTTGTTAGCTATTGATAGTGACATTAATTTCATGCTTTTGCTATGAATGCAGCGAATGAAGGATATCTTTAACTTATAATAAGATATGTTTCCCCGTGAAAAAAGAGAATTGCAGTTGTAATAGACATCTCTCCATAGAAATTTAAAAGTAGGTGAAAAACAGGAAAGAAGGAATTCCAACCTAGCTAGTGAGCCTTGAAAGCAAAGTCCCTTCACCCCTAGTTTTCTTGAGGAAGGGCTGTTTGCTTCGGCTGGGATTAGGTATGTATGAAATTCGCACAAATAGGTACAAACGACACCATGTCTGATGCATCAGCTCCAAAAAGTGATTTACACTTTTTTATTTGGGGGCAAGGGGGGGCTTATAATTTTTCACTGCTGATGTGTCCGCACCCTGACACCGTTTGCACCTATTTGTATGAACTTCATGCATACCTAATCTTCTGTGTATTTGCTTGCATGTGGGTGAAATAACCGGAGTTCAAAAGAGGAGAATATTGTGAAAGAAAAGAAGATTCTACCTACAATAGGTCAAATCATTTTGGATGCATGCCAACATCTGCATGCGCCCTAATTGTTGTTGTAGAGAAATCAAATTGGCTTTTGCTAGGTTTGTTGCTAGTGACTTAGAAATGATCAATGTGGTCCCTCAGGGGGTTCAATAATCAAAATTAGAAGAGCAAGACACATGTCATAAAATTGGATTTCTCAAGCTGCATGAACAAGCAAAACCCACTTGGCATGTGCATGTCCACATGACTAGAACTTGGTAGGTTGATCTTGATTTCAATTTTCAAGTATTGATTGTTCTCCCTAGTTTGAGGAGTAATTACTCAATACTTTTGAATGAAGGAATCCCAATCCCAATCCCAATCCATCTATCTATCTATCTATTCAATCTATCTCTGTCTTGTATTTGAAGACCTTTAAAGTGCTTAATATGAAATTAGGTTTTGGGTCACTTTTGGGAGATAAAGGTAGTGGTAGTGTTCCAACTAAAGTGAATTCTTGAAATGCATAAAAAAGAAAAAAAGAAAAATAGATGCATGGGTAATAAAAATTGTTGTCCGTATGTGCCATGTACACAGAGAGAGAGAGACTAGGGTATTTTGGTAAATACACATGGGTTATCATCCTCTTCCTCCTCATCCATATGTATTAAATAAAAATAACCTTTGAATTCATACTTCATCAAAAGGAATTTCCCTTACTTGAGGAGGGAGTTGTCTTCATGGTTCAAGAAGACTTTCAACTATTCGACACATAGATGCTCTGTCCAGGATGGTGTCCAGGGAGTCAAATTCCCACCCACTTTATTCCAAATGATGTCAGCTTGTGCCATGGACAGGAAATCTGCTCCCATGAAACATGGGGATTAAGACGATCAAATGAACAACAAATACTTCATTTTCGGGCTGGGATTAGGTAGCAAGTTTGCTTTTCCTGATGTATTAGGATCACATAGGGGGCTGAGTATCAGTACAACGTGGCAAAGATCTTGTGGAGTTACAAAAACAAAAAAGCATTCTCACCCAACTCAACAAAGCCTTGGCCTTACACCAAAAGTGTAAGAGGATTCTTTTTCATATTTTTTTGTTCTTTCTCTCTATCCCCCTCCAATTTGGTGATCCGGACGTTGAAGTCACATAACATGGCCACTTGGACTAAATGCCAAGCTAAATCACTCAATCACAATGTATCTTGAGGATCTTCATAGGACCCACGAATATTCCTTGTTGATTGTAGTTTTAGTTTTTCTTGATTTGTTTTATTTGCTACCTTGATTTTACCTTCTTTTTTTCTTTTATAAATAAAATTCGTTTATTACTCCTCGTCATTGTGACTATCAAACTTGATGAGATCATGATGAAGATATATACAATCTAATCATGATCAAACCAGCTTTCCAAGTATTATATAACAAGATCATCCTCTTAGGTTGCTCAATCCATACATTGGCCCAGTGAATTCAAAACAGCTTCTTTATGTTTTCTTTTCTTTTCTTGTTTTCATAATTTTTAGTATAATCAAAGATCCTACAATGCATCATATACGGTTTTCTATTCATGTTCTTTTTTTAACTTTCTGTTTTATTAGCAAGAGATTGAGTCCATAGAGGGTATGCGTGATACACTACCGTGCTTGTGAAAATTGTGTGTGTGTGTGTGTGTGAGAGAGAGAGAGAGAGAGAGAGAGAGAGAGGAATGTGATGGTAGGTATGTGGGGGCAGACAGTCCATTTCAACTTTAGTGATGTGGGTACTAGGTCTCACGAAGCAATGAATTTTTCACATGCTTTCTGATATGGGTTGGAGAGTGTTTCTTTCTTTTGTTGGCAAAAGGTAGAAATTTCCCCATAAAAGGAAGAATTGATATAGTGTTGCTCTTCTCCCCTTGTTGCCCTTTCTTTTCACTTGACCGTGTTGTTCTTTCTTTTCAGTTAGCCATCATCACGAGATATTTCTTGTTACAGAGCAGAAACTGCACAAGTTTAGAGGCTCGTGTTTGGGGACTTACTACACTAAAAGGTGAAGATAAAAAAAAGGTGTCTTGATGATTTAAGAAAGCTAAAGATGTGACTCGGACCACTAATGAAGAAAAGAGGGTGGGGTGTTGAGGGAGGGAAGGAATTGGGTCCATAACCATAGCCATCATTTGATAGTTCTTACCCGGGAGGTCTATTGTCTCAATTAGACTATAGTAATTTAGGGTTTGCAATTAGACGGGTCAAATAAATGGTAGTTGTGATAAGATTATGTTATGTTGAGTTAAACTAGATGGGTTATAAAATAAAATAAAATTCTTCGGACAAAAATCGTCCGAAACAGTTTGTTGTGTGGAAACCCTAGAGTTAGAGTTTGTATGCAACAAAATATAATAAAAAACAACAACCACATAAAACAAGTTTGGCTTGAAGCCTATATCCACGGGTGGCACAATTCCCAAGAAATCCCTTATAACCTCCCCTCCCCCCGGCAAAAATCCAATTCTTTCAATGGGTCGGGTTGGGCCTGGACATGTCGAAAATTTTGGTATAAATGGGTCATTCAGATTTTCTCTTTAGATCACACACTCATGTTGCCTCTTGGGTTGAATTCGAGACACCTTCCCAACAAAGTCTATTGGAATATTATAAAATTTTGGGGCTTATGAAACCTTATTTCCAATTTAGAAATAGAGTTTCCGTAACCTACAAGGCAAATTAGGGTTGTCAAACTCTTTACCTCTCCTAAATTAGGGTTGCCACACAACACTTTATCTACTTCTATAAATAAATTGTATGTCTAAACGAAGAAGAGGTTTTTCTTAGCATTATAGTTTTCTCAAGGAAAGGGAAAAAGAAGAAACTAAAGGGAAGAGTGGCTGCTCGTGGGATTTTCATAGTTTTCTCCGATGAAGAAGAAAAAGGAAACCCCATACTACTAGTGCACTTCATCATCTTAATCTCAAATCTCAATTTTTCTCTCTTCTCTCTATATATTCGGTTCTTGAACTAGGTCTTCTTCCTTGGTAAGAGTATTGTCGTAAGTTCTTGAAACAAATGCTCTTTTGAATTTGTACTCTTTATCAAGAATGATCACTTGATTCAACTAAGTATTATTCTCTTGAGATATGATATTCTTCTTAATCTCTTGAGTGATTTGTTTTTGAGAAAACTATTCTACGGTATCATTATGTTATTGAATTTTTTTACAAAATTAAATTCTGAGACTTTTTAAGAACACAATGGTGTATCATTCGTCTCTACTAGAGAGTACAAATCCGTAAAAAAACAAGGGTTTTACTCAAGCTAGATTGTATTCCGGAGTTAATTTGGTTGTAATCCCTTGCACATTATTCGAAGGATCAACTATCTTCAAGAAATATAATAATGACACCTATGCTTGGATGAATCAATTAATTAAATCATAAAACTAAAGAAGATAGATAACCATGAAATAAAAAGGAAATGACAATTGGACTAATGAACCACAACTAAAATGTTTACTGAGACTGAACTCGTCGATTGCGACTAAATTGGCAATCCACAACTATGCACATGACTCGCTACTGAATTGGCTCGGCAACTGAACTCCAGTCCGCGACTGCATAGATCATTCATGATTGAGTGGTGTATTACGAATAAAATGGATTCCCGCAAACAAAGATTTATGAATGACCTAAAGTCTTGTGATTGGATTTTTTTACAAGCATAATGATAATTTATAAATCTTAATATATGAATTCATCAAATTTAATTATTAATTTTAATCTCTCACCAAAATTAACAAAGTATATTAACCCAAAAGAATATTAGACGGGTTAGGAGTTACTTTTCTTCTTCTGTTTTTCATTATTATTATTATTTTATTATTTTTGGAAACTCATTGTCATTTTTCTTTTGAGTGCCGAAACAAGGACATGGTTGCGATCATTATAGTGGTTGAGTTAAATTATAGGCCCTAGTTGTTTGCATGGTTAAGATACAACCTCTCTCTCTCTCTCTCTCTCTCTGTGAGTCTTGTAAAGAATGATGTTACAGAGAAGATGAAATTCCAAGTCTCGTTTTCACCACGTAATGAAAATCTACTTTAAGATTTCCACCATCATTTATCACCAGCCTCAAAGATTTTTCTTAACTTTAGTAAACATCACTCGTCTCATCTTCTTTCACTTTCTACTTAATCTTTGAGGCTTTTCTTGGGTGCTCTGCAGCCATCATTTTAAACATGCATTTGCCACTTTAACGTAATCCACCAACCCCCACCTTTATATCCTATGCGGCTTTAATCCCCTCTTCCCAATGAGAGTCAAGACTCATATCTCATAAAGCTATCCGTGTTTCCTGCATGACGAAAAAAAAAATCCTGCAACAAAGTCTCTCAGTGAATATCTCTACTTGCTTAAGTGAAGTATTATCATGCAGCTAGCCCCCTTTCATAGTGGTCACGTACGTTGCTTCTAGGGTTCTTATCTTATCCGATCCTGCAACTTTGCCTTCATTCTGAAGGAAGCAACACTAATGCACTAGGTAAAAAGCCTCGGGGATCAACCAATGTGATCAATGGATTAATGTACGAGTGTAAACTCTCCTCATATCTTTAAAATGGTGCTGCTATATATGGCTCTACTGTGCATTACTTGCACAACACACATACTTGCCGCTTGCAATTCGCTGGCCAGTCGCCGGAGAAATTAGATGATATGAATGATTTTATAGTTGTAGAAATTGGTTGGATATGATCATCTGATCAAATTGACTTAGGAGATCCTTCTAGTGCAAGTCCATACATGGATGAAGTCGTGGTTAACATTTTGAACACGATAGAAGCTTCAAATCTTACCTTGTTAAAGGGACTAATTCAAACAATCTTTGTAAGAGACATGGCTCACGTAATTATCTGAAATTGGTTTTGAGATTAAACCTTAAAAATGATGATGCAAGTTCTTGTGTGGAAGTATATATATATATATATATTGTTTTGCCAAAATAGTACAACAGGACAAAACATTGATCGGATTTAAGTATGCAATGTACAAAAACAAAACAAGAAAATAGAAAAACGGCAAAGAACAATCACAAGAGACAATATTTAATGTGGTTTAACAAACCTGTCTACATTCTCGGGCGAAGACAATCAATAACTTCAATTCCACTAATATGAACAATGAAGAAGAGTACAATACGCACAATGGTGAGTTTCAAAACTTAAGGAGAAACCCGAGGGCAAAACCCAAAGAAGAACTCTCTTCAACACCCAATACTTTCTTGCTTCTCCTCGAAGTCTCTCTTTCATACCAAAAACCTAAAATAACATTATATATATATATATATATATATATATATATATATATATATTAAACAAAGAAAACCCTAAAGCATATTTGGGTTAAAACCTAAAAATACCCCAAATTCCAAAAACCACCGTTTTTGGTAAATTATTTGTTGCACACGGTTGAATGCAATACATAGACTCAACAAATCTCCACTTTGACTTGAATTCATCAAATCAAACTGAACAAAGCTTCTTAATCATCTTCTTCACCAAACCCTGAAGGGTACACACTCAATTCTTCAAACTGATAAAGTCTAAGCCACCATTGAACTCAATCACCAAACCCAGCTTTGTCGACATATGTGTTGACTCCTCAACATAGGTGTTCCCACGTAACACTAATATTCCCAACCTTTTTTGTTTCCAAAGCAACCAGAGCACCCCGAAAAATCTCCATGGATTTTTTTTCACAAAGGTTGTACACCCTCTCGAATCCCGCTCATCAAA
>JAOXJP010234447.1:0-10162 GCA_025762735.1 Platanus orientalis
CATTAGGGGGTGGACACATCAGTGCTGAAAAGTGATAAGCACCCCCCAAAAAGTGAAAGTCACTTTTAGGTATTGATGCTCTGCCACCTGATGACATCCTAATACATCAGGTAAAGCAAATTTCCGTACCTAATACTAGCCCGATGACAAGGGGTCTTTTTTGTTAAACCTTGTACTAGCCTTGGACAATGCAACGGGGAAGTCACTGGAGAGAGTGAGAGTAAGCAAAATTATACCACTTTATATGTCAATCATAAAGCTTTCAAGAATTTCAATTAGGAAAGGCCACCCCATTTGTATTACGTATTCTACATATGATG
This sequence comes from Platanus orientalis, assembly GCA_025762735.1. Classification (NCBI taxonomy): domain Eukaryota; kingdom Viridiplantae; phylum Streptophyta; class Magnoliopsida; order Proteales; family Platanaceae; genus Platanus; species Platanus orientalis. Next base: position 321 of record JAOXJP010234447.1, read on the forward strand.
ACAAAAGAGAGAAGTAATATATTTAAACAAAATCTGTCATTTATGTCCTACATATGTATATATCTTGAGGGCAAGGAGTCCATCATTTCCCTTCTTGTCCTCTTGTCCTCTTCACTGATTCCAAAAATTCCAATGATGTTAATGAGACATGATCAGTTCAAGTGCTTGAGTGTACTCCATGAACATTTTTTTTCATGTTTATTTGTTTTTTTTTTTTTGTGGTTTTTTTATTCATGCAGTAGGCTCAAGTACTTGAGCAGATAATTAAGGTATATTAATATATTGATTATGAAGCTAAAATTATGCTGTAATGTTAGCCATATGTGTAGTACTTTTGGAAAGAATCAGACCAATATTACCTTTCTCTACATCTCTTAGCTACTCTTTCATGCTAGCTGTTCAATCTATGTATGAATGACGACCATCCTGGTATGAATTGATCAAATCGTTTAGAAAAGGGGTAGTTAGAAAAGGGGTTAATATTGGGAACTGCAAATTATATATATATATAATGGATCCAACCCAATGGGCTTGGTCCTTATATACATCAATTTATTCAGTTGGCCATAACTAACTCTATATATGTATGTCTTGATTGTACTGCAGGAGTTGGCAAGAAGATTGCAATAGGTAGTGTACCAGCCATAGTATTTTCTTCTATGGTTTCTCTTTCACCTTAGTTTATGAAAATTATGTCCTTCATTTGAACTTTTTTTTCGCATAAGTTCACACAAAAATTTTCAAACAAAAAAATCAAAGTTTTTTTTGATTTTATAACAAAGAACGAATTTTAGATTCTTTGATAAAATGAGCATATTGTAGTCTCTAGCTCTCTTTCTCAATAATAATTTTAGTATTTCCTTACGTGTTTTAATCATCTCCTCTCCTTTCTTACAGCTGCATTGATAGCTGGAGTTGTTATTCTAGTAGCAACAATAGTTATTTTCTGTTGCTTGAGAAGGAAATTCTCTACTGACAATTCATTGTTCTTCCGGAAGAATAGAAAGAATGCTCAAACTGTGGAAGAGTTTTTAAAAAATTGTGGATCACTGGCTTCAACAAGATACAAATATTCAGATGTAAAGAAAATGACCAACTCCTTCAAAGAAAAAGTAGGTCAAGGAGGTTATGGTGGCGTGTTCAAAGGAAAGTTATCTGATGGTCGTATAGTGGCTGTGAAGGTCTTAAGTGAATCCAAAGGTAATGGAGAAGAATTCATTAATGAGGTTGCTAGCATTAGTAGGACTTCTCATGTTAATATTGTTAGGCTTCTAGGTTTCTGTGTTGAGGGGTCCAAAAGAGCTCTTATCTATGAATTTATGCCAAATGGATCTCTTGAAAAGTTCATATATGATGAAAAACCAGTAAAAACTCACCCTCAACTCTTAGTGGAAAGACTATACCAAATTGCAGTTGGCATTGCTCGGGGCCTAGAGTATTTACATCGTGGTTGTAGAACACGGATACTTCATTTTGATATAAAACCTCATAATATACTTCTAGACCAGGATTTCTGTCCAAAGATCTCTGATTTCGGCCTTGCTAAACTATGCCCCCAAAAAGAGAGTATCATATCAATGGTTGGCACTAGAGGAACTATTGGGTTTATTGCTCCAGAAGTGTTTTCTAGAAACTTCGGTGGAGTTTCACATAAGTCAGATGTCTATAGCTATGGAATGATGATTTTAGAAATGGTTGGGGGAAGAAGGAATGTTGATGTGGGAATGGATCATACAAGTGAAATATATTTTCCACATTGGATATATCTTCACCTCAAACCAGATGAGGATCTAGGATTGCATGGGATTGAAACTAAAGAGGACGAAGAAATTGCTAGGAAGATGATTTTAGTCGGATTGTGGTGTATACAGACAAATCCAACAAATCGACCATCGATGAGTAAAGTGGTAGAAATGTTGGAAGGAAGCCTTGAATTGTTGCAAATACCACCCAAGCCTTACCTATCTTCTCCTTCTAGATCACCAACAACTTCTTCAAGCACATGATATTTTTCTATGACAAAGAATTTAAGGTATTTTGTTTTTATAAATGTATTTGAACATAGATTTCTTAAAGTAGCAAGTTAATGTAATCTATTGAATATGAGACTGTAAAGTCATTTAATTAGTAAAGTGGCAATGCACATCATGGTAAATGGCATGACTTGTGACATAATACTGATTAACAATCTCAGAGAATAAGAACCATGAGAAAATTCTCACATAAAGTCTAAAAATTAGTTTGGCAATCTTCAGCTATACTAATTTATTGGTATAATATTTTGCTAATACTTGTCTATATATATACATTTTTTTCTATAACACAAAATAATCTTAAGCTTCTAGAAAGGTGTAGTTTTTATCATTAATCTTGTTAAAATGAGTAAACACCAAATTGCCAAAGGGAGAAACCATTGATCGACTCTATTTAATTGATCATCTTCTAAACATGGACATCATTGTTTCCTATGTAATTTTTTCTTATTACCCACCTTTTTGGTTGTCTCAATTGTATACAATCCTAAGTTTTATGAAATAAAAAGAAAAACTTTGTTAATATGTCATCATGCTAGAATCTTAGGACTTATTATAAAGTATGAAGGTATAGTAGTAGCACAAAAGATCATTGAACAGTTTCAAATTTTATAGGATTTGGAAGACACTAAATTATAATTTTTAAATCTTTTATTTTTTTCAGTATATAAAATAAAAATAACAAACAACTAGAAATTACATGTTTATGAAATCATTTAATAAGGGAAAATTTGAAAACCACTTGGAAATAAACTGATTTCATCTTGTTCATCATACCTTCTTAAATAATTCCATCATGCACTATTATGCTAACTGCACACATAAGCATGAGATTCTATTTTAAGCATAAAGTTATTTGAAATAAGGACAATCTAGGATTTCAAGGGAAATGAACTCATTTCTATTTCTTCATTACCATCTCAGTGACTTGGTGATGCCTTCATATTTCATGATGAATGGGAGCATTCAGATGATACAAAAACAAAATTAAGTGATATCATGTCCATGTGGTTTCAAAATGCCAACTAAAAAATGATTACTTGTCACAACCCGAATTTACAAGTTGTGGTTCGAACTCGAATCTGAATTTGTGACATTGGACGATACATATTCCTCTTGTCACTTTTCATATAAATTTAATACTTTTTCTTTTTACCCTTTATTTTCCAAATGTTCATATACATATTGCTGCGGAATAATACTAATAATGCATACAAACCATTTTATATTCATCTAAAACATTGGATTGGTCATTCATTTCTCTTTTACCATGTCAAGTGCAGTGGAATAATAAACCATAACTATGTCCATGCTAATCCAAAGTAAATACAACTCCATATCCAAGTAAAGGCTAACATGATCCAATAATACAAATCCCAAATAAAATAGATGTTATATATCTTAAGTCTAATGTCCAACTAAACATAAGTAAAATGATAGATATTTGGGGCTGGACACCCAATCTAGCTCCTCACTTCACAGCATCCCATACAGCTCCTAGAATAACCTATTCTTCATATCTCTATCTGTAAGGTGGTGTTAATTGGGGTAAAATTGACAGGTTCAACAAAAGCCTACACAATTTATGTCAGTTAAAGGACGCCAAAGATAATCAAAATAGTAATAGTATGAATCAAGATAGAGTAGGGAATCAAAGAATGTATCTGAGTGCAACAAATATAACAAACATGTATCATTAATATGATTTGAGTATGCATAGACCACAAAATAAGCATATGAGTATCCAAAATGAACCAAACCAAATCATGCATATATTACATACTCCATGCCATATGTTAAGTACGATATGCCATATGCTAACCCATAAGGGTTCATTAAATATTGAGAACAAAAGCAAATAAACTATGAAATCTCCAATAAATCTAAATCATGTAACCCATATAGAGTCTTTGACCAAAAGAAAACATATAACTCATGTAGGGTCTCTAAAAAATCCAAAACATATAACCCGTGTAAGGGTTTCTGATAAATCCAAAACATATAACACATGTAATGGTCTCCGACAAATCCAAAAATATAACACATGTAAGGGTCTCTAACAAATCCAAAACATATCATATAACGTATATTAGGCTACTAAAGTTGTTTTCACCAATTGATGTAATCCGATGATTGGATACTTGAGTAATCATAAAGATTATAGGCACTACAGTCATCTTCACCTATTGATGTGACATAGTGATTGGGTATCTGAGAGTCATAAAGGCTAACCCATAAAGGGGTCTCTAGGGTCATAAGACCAATAGACACTATAGCCGTCTTCACTTATTAATGTGATCCGGTGATTGGGTACTTGAGAACCAATAAGGTTAACCCACAAAGGAGTCTCTAGGGTCATAAAGACTAATGATAATTACTATTGTCTTTATCTATTAATGTAACCCGGTGATTGGATACCTGAGGACCAATAACGTCAATCCACAAAGGGGTCTCTAGGCCCAAGAAGGGTAACCCAAATAAGGGTCTCTCGGGCTACATTTAGCCTACCTATATAAGGGTCTCCAGGGTCATAAAGACCGTTTGTAATAAATCTTCCAATAACTAGTGCCCATTCACCTATTGATGTGACTCGATGATAAGATACTTGAGAGTTGCAAGGACTAACCCACTTAGGGGTCTCTAGACCTAAAAGGGCATGTTCCCATATAGGGGTATCATATCAAATCCTCATATCCAAATTCAAAGTGCCAAAACTGTGCTTATATAAAGTAAAGTAACTACTATATAAGTATGCTATTTGAAAATATCTGTAAGTTCTATCTTATAAAGAGTCCACAACTAAAGAGAAAAATCACATGTAAAGGGTTAAATATTAAAATACAAATGAAGATACTTGGTCTAATTCTAAGGACAAAGAAAATTCTCATAAAGGTAAAGACCTTTTTCGTGCCAAAATATCGCCAATGATAAAACCAAATAGTTCAAGTGCATCCAAAACTCATGTAGAAGTCCAAGAATATGCTCAATGCAAACTCCAAAGTAAATCATACTAGAAATAATATGTTCATGCTACCAAAAGCTACCAATGGATGCAAAGCTTATTGTGGTACACAAAATTCTAAGATTCTGACATGGGAATCAATATAATTAACATAAAGTGAAAAAATCCACCAACGTGAGTAGTAGGCTTATGCAAAGAGTCCAAAGACATGCAAAAAACACGTAAATCATAAAAAAAAATCATATGACAATTCAACAAACAGGTAAAGAGCAAGAAATTATAAACTCTAAAGGGAAATCAAATTGTAAACCAAGATACACCACGTAAAATCTTATAAACCATCCAAATAACATGAATCAAACTCCAAAACCTTTCCAAATAGAGTAGAGATCACAAAACTCATGAAAATATGACACTACAATCATGTAGCTAACTCCATATTCCAAGAAATAGAAATAGAGTAATAGAATCATTCCAAACTTGTTTACATCAAAAATACTAAAATTCACATAAGGAAATCAACATTCTCGTGGAGGTTGAATATGAATCCACCGAAACAAGGCTCATTCACAACAAATCTAAGATTCGAGGAAACGACAAAAGTGCATAAGATACATATCCATTCACCCAATTAATTCCATAGAGATCAAAGCAATAAATTCTTAAACATAGAATAAGAAATCACACTTCTATGAACTAAGAATGGAATAGTGTATGCATAAAATGTGTATCCACTCACCAATAACTTAAACCTTCAATGTTCAATAGAATCATCTTCCAACACTTGCTTCCTTTTTGAAGATCTTCCTTCCTCTATGAACAAACCATAAATTCACCATCAAGATCCATGTAGAGAAGATAAGAAATTGAGAATGATCCTTAATCTAAGTTAGATCAAGTTTCTATGAACTTACTAAGTACCTGGAGAAGAAGATCTCCTTCCTTCTCCCAATTCTCTTTCCCTCATTCTTTTTATGTTCTAAATGGACTTTTAGACCCAAATGATATCATAAAGTGATTATATTTTGTCACAATTAAGATCTCATACATCTGTGGTTAAATCATAGTATGCCACATCATTGTGTAAATGTTTTATTTTTTTTCCTTGAAACTCGAGTCATGATCAATCACAAGATTTGTGACCAATCATGCTTATGATTGGTCATTGATCTTGTGATCAATCACACATCAATCATGGGTTCTATAAACACTAGTTTTGAGAAAAACCTGAATACTGTGACCCTTATTCGTGATCAATCAGACTCATGACTGGTTAGGGGAGTTGTGATCACACTTGTGATTGACCAAGGATTTGATGATTGGTCATGACTAAAATTTTATGTATTTTTGGTTTCTTCATCTTTGGGTTTCCAAAGTCCAACCCAAATGGTCTAAGGATCCTCCAACTTATTCTAAGTCACGTCTAGATCTCTCAAGCTTTGAGGGTGACCCTTATGCTCATCAATACCAAGGGTTCAAATTAGACATATTGCCTAATTTAGGTATAGGGTGTTACATCTTTAGAATATATATACATATACATAAATAACAACAATAACAGAAAGTCTTATCTTAACTATTTGGGGTTAGTTACACGAATCCTATTTCATCATTTTGCTCTATTTAAGGCCATATCTACCATTAAATTAGAAGCTGCTATGTCTCTCCTTACTACTTCAATCCAAATTAATTTTGGCCTTTATCTAGTCCTAACACCTTCAACTTGCATAATCTCACTCCTCTTCATTGGCACATTCAATGTTTTCATTGCATATGACTAAACAATCTCAATCAACTTTCCCTCATTTTATTATAAGATCCTACAAATGGATTCATTTCTAATTCTATCATTTCTAGTCTTGTGTAACACCTCGTACATGTTTCATGTATTAAGCAGAATCATAGATGCATAATTGATAAAGTATAGTTAATTACATATTCTAAATTTATTAATGGTGTTTTAACACACTTAGGTGAGTGAAAAAAATGAATTAAATATAGAATAAAAAAAAATAAGGACATAACAAGTTCTAAAGTTGTCCCAGACAGTCGGGGTAACTTCATAAATAAACCTATATCAATCCTATATGAATCACCCTACATATAGTATATTATTGGAAAGATCTATGAGTCTACTTTCCAATGCCACAAATGATGAGTGAATTAAAGTTTCTTAGAAGAAGTTGTGACAATTTTCCAACTAGGTGTCTATGCTGTTTGGTATGATTTAAGTTAGTAGATTTTGAGATAACTTTAAAAATACACCAATAAAAATGTAGGACAAAATAGAAATCAATATTTATATCTTTGGAAAGGTCTTGAAATCTAGTTTCTAAAAAAAAAAAAAAAGGTGAGTGAATTCAAGTTTTGTAGAGAAAGTTATGACCATTTTCCCATCGGGTGTCTGTGTTAAAAAAATTATCGGTAGGATGACGTTATAAAAGCGGAAAATTTTGTATAGTCGCGATTTTTGTAAGATTTTAAAGGATTTTTCACTAGAGACTTACCTAAACACAAAATTGGCCACTAGGGTTTTTATTTTTGCCTATAAAAACATAGAAATTCATAAGAAAAATGATCTTTTGAAGAAGTTTGTAAGTCTGAGGATTTTGAAGGAAGAACAAGAGAGAAAGTTAGGGTTTGAAGGAAATTTTAGTGATTTGCAAGAAGAAAATAAAGAAGAACATAACGAGCTTTGGGAATCCGATTTTCTACAATAATAGGCAAGTAACTTTGTAAAACATACATGTTTTTCTTATTTTGTTTAAGTTCTTAGAAGTATTTTGATAGGAAATCTATGCAAGTAACTTTACAAAACATGCATGTTTTTTTTTTTGTTTTTCAAAAATATTTTCATAAAACATCTATGCAAGTAATGATGTAAAACATACTTGTTTTCTTATTTTTGTTTAGAATCTTATAAATTCTTTGATATGAAAGATAAGTTTGCAAATTTATGATTCTCTACAATTAATGATAATAAACATATAAGATTTTTTTATTTTATTTAGGATCTTAGAGTTTTCTAATGAAAAGATATGTTTTCAAAAGTGATTTTTCATTGTTTATTTTATAAACTCTTACAAAGAAAAAATGTTTATGATCTACTATGTGTGTTAAGTTGCATAAGTCTTATATTATGTAAGTATTTTTTTATCATCCATTGTTTCTTTGTGTTTGATGTTTGATTCTATATTAATGTTTAAAGTTACATGTTGGCCATATTTGATTAATACGTAAAAGAATTTATGCTTACTTCCTTCAAGTTTTGATAAGGATGTACCATGCCATGCATATCTTTTTGCAAGCATCATCATCATTCATGATTTTGAAAAGAGAGTTATTCCTAGATGTGCTTAGATGACCAAGTGAATTCTCTATATTATAAATCATGTATTGACTATGTATTTTTTTACAAGAGAAAACATCAATTTTGAAAAGAAAAATAAGGGATTTTGAAAAGATAAAATTGTTAGAAAGTAAGACATGCATTCATGCATACTTTTGTAAAGATATGTGATAAATTGTAATATAATAAATGCTATAATATGTTGTACTATATATTATGTATGTGATTATGTAGAAAACCCTTTATGGTTAGGGTAATGTGAAGTTCCATAGTTGGAACCTAAGAAAGTGAATTGTGCTCAAAAGAAAGACATGTGCATTAACTTTATTGAGAAAATCCTTATGGATTAAAGTGTGAAAGTTTTAAGGACCAATGAAAGTGATGTAAAGTATGTGATGTGAAGTACTTGCTTAATAGGTTTATATGTGGGCCTATGCTAGTGATGTGGAGTATGTGATGCAAAAACATGTCAAACAAATTTGTATGTAGGCTTGTGTATGTTAGATGTGATGTGATTGTGTTAAAACTCAATAAGGTTAAAGAACGAGTATCCATTGTGTTTGTGATAACCTATCTACAGATTGATATGTAGACTTTTGATAATCTATTTATAAGTTGGTATGTAGACTTTTGATAGCCTTCCTACAGGTTGGTATGTGAGTTTGTTATAACTTGTCTATAGGTTGGTTTATAAACTTTTAGTAACCTTTCTATAGGTTGGTATGTAGACTTTTGTTTACCTACTTACAGATTGGTATGTGGGGTGGTGATGATACCATCTAGTAAGAATTCGGTAACCTGGGTCATATGTGTGAAAGATAAGAACCCAAGATGGGCTCAGAGTAATAAGTTTTGTTTGTGAAAGTTTAGAGATCCTAAATGTGAAAAAAATTAGAATGTGAGAATGTTTGAAAGAGTTTATATGTTTAAAGGTCCTTTAAGGATTCAATTTTAAAGTAAATTTTTGAATGATCATAAGTATACAAATGAAGGTGAAACTCAGAAATTTGAAAACGTAAGGCAAGTATGTGAACCTTAGGAATAAACTAAGGCTTGTTTGTGATAACGTGTGTTTGTATGAAGTATATGAATAAGTTAAGTATAAGATAAGTTATGCATGCAAAAGTTTTCATTTCTGTAATTAAATGCAAATTTTGTTTTAAAAGGTTAAATTTAGTTTTCAGCAAAGTATATTTTAACAAAAATGTTTTGAAAAACAAAGCTTTTATAAAAATTTATGCTAAGCCTTGGTCAAATTCTAGTGTGTTTTGTATTGTTATTTACAAGCCATGGGCTGACCCATGTGCATTGTTTTTTAGATTAGCATGCTTTACAGGTTTTGTCTAATGGAAGCAAAGAAGACATGATATGTAATGAGGAGCTTTCATTGGAGGATTTAGATTGTGTTTACTATTTAGACTTTATTTGTTTAGTTAGTAGTAATTATTTCAGTTCTAGTTTAATGTGGACTCCTATTAGGGAGATGTTAGTTTGCTTT
>JAOXJP010234449.1:0-10162 GCA_025762735.1 Platanus orientalis
CCCCCCCCCCGACTGTGTTTTGCTGCAAAAAATCAGTGCAAATAACCCGTCACAGGTGATATAAGTCCACAAAAAAGATGTTCTCTTTATATGAGCCTGGATTTCGTGCACACAGAAGATGTGTGCAAATGGTGTGTATGGACCAGGGGGCTGATGCATCAACAACAAAAAGTGATTTACACTTTTTGGGGGCGTGCTTATCACTTTTCAGTGCTGATGTGTCCGCCCATAATCCATGCACGCATCTTATCTTTTGTATGCACGAAACCCCCCCCCCGGGGGGGGGGGGAGGGGTTGCTATATATCAAGTGGGTTTTTACTTGTATGAAACTATGTCCTATTTGGTGTAGTGGTTGTACCATGCATGACAATATTATCTTTCCTTGTTTTTTTCACAAGTTGTATTTGATTGCAATAAAACCTAAACGGAGTAAAGTTGGGTATGTTTGGGGAAAAAAATCTCTATGACACACATCTCTCCATTTCCTTTCCCTAAAATGTCCCAAATGACAACTTTCAAATAAAGAGTTGTAGCTACAACCATACAATCACTTGTGTCTCATATTTGCTTCAACCTTCCATCTTCCTTGCCTTAGCCACCAATTGCAAGTAATTTACACTATTTAGGCACTGCACTTGCAAGGCTATATTATCTTTATTGTTTTTCTAGTCCCTCATGTTGCTTGATTGTAGGATCATGAAAGAAAAAGACAAGCTATCACATATACTGAAAAAATTAATTTATTTTATTTTTCCAAGTAAGAAAGAAAGAATGAAGAGATGGCCTAACGTGACCTCCTAATTGGGACCAAATCAAGTTTTATGTTTTTATGTTTTATATCTAACACGCAATCGATAAATGAATGAAAAAAGATAGATATATCTTCATCCATCATTCACAAAATGTTTAAGAAACACTAGTTTATTTGACAAGTGATCTCATACTATGATCTAATGCACGATTGAAATCTTAGTTTAGTTTGCAAATTGGGCTGCAATATCTAGATCAAGATTTCATTTTCGCCTAATTTGTGATCATAATAAAAATCCTAGTCCAATATCACATCCCATTCTTATATCACGAACATGAGAAGTAGCACTAAATAACTAAAAACACACATGCTAAATTATGTGAATAATTGTTTTTTGACACGTGATTAATAAAACAAGGTATTTATCTTCCATGTCCCCTCTTTTTTCTTAATTTTATTTTGTTTCCTCTCTTTGGCTATCTCTTTCCAACAAGCCTTCTCCAGTAGCCAGACAAGTAATGCAATCTAACATATTGATCTTAAGATTGTCATTCCATTAATTGATCTTGGGATTTTGTGAGATCACTTGCCAAAGACAAATCTAATTTAAAAGTTATTTTGAAGTTTCAAATCAACCGATATCCATACTTTAGTGTGTATTTACATAAATGCATCACTCCCCATAGACCCAACTTTAAAAGGAGGATAAAAGCTATCATTAGAAAGATTATTTATGGTTTGTAAATAATAGTTTAAGGGAAAACCTTAAATTCTTTAATCAAGTGAGATCCATATATTTCTATAAATAAAACTTTCATTACCCTTGTCTCCAAAATTAGTTAGCCGAAGCTGATTTCTTAATTTCATCCTATTAGTCTTTATAATACTATATATAAGATTATATCCAAGACTATGGCTAACATAATAAAAGTAGTTTTTCCTTAAATCATTTTGTCTAATCAAAGTATTTTTGTTAAAGGGCGGCTTATCACTAATAATATTCTTATTGCCATGAAGTTCTTAGGTTTTTAAGGGTTGAAAAGGTCTAAAGGGCATCATTTGGCCTTAAAAATAAATGTTAGGAAAGCGTATGATATGGTTGAATGGCCTATGGTCATTCAATGATGAATAAGGTGGGTTTTAGTGAAAGATGGCAAATATGGATTTGAGATTGTATGTCCTCCGTGACATATCGTCTAAATCAATGGCTCCCTGGGGAGTGTATTTTGCCTTCTAAAGGAATTAGACGAGGTGATCATATCTTCCCTTTTCTATTCCCCCTCTGTGTAGAAGGTATCTCAACTTATTTGATTAAAAAAATAGGTTTGATTTATAGGATTAAAATCAGACCTAACAGTCCCCTCTATTTCCTATGTTTTTTTTTTTTTTTGACAATTGCTATATCTTTACTAGCGTCAAAATGACATAGATTAATTCTCTCATTGATTGCCTAAAGGAATTTAGTATTATGTATGTTTGGGTCATTAATCATGATAATTCTGAAATATATTTTAGCTCCAGAACCACAAGGAAATTCAAGAGATTGGTCCAAGGTGCCATTCATATGAAACACTCTCAAATTCTCATGAATTATTTAGGATTACCTTCTTCTATTGGTATAAATAAGTCCTCATTTTTTTTTATTGTTGAAAGATCCAAAAACAAAGTTCAAGGGTGGAAGTCTAAGTTCCTTAATGAAGCAGATAAGGATGTTCTTCTCAAACCTATAGTCATTGTCATTCCTACTTATGCTATGTATTGTTTTTTGATCCTTAAGAATATTTGTAATGACATTAATTCTATTCAACGAATGTTATGGTGGATAATGCTGAGACCAAAAATAATATCAATTAGGTTGGTTGGGATAAAGTTAGATTGAGCATAAGGGAAGAGTTTTGGGTTTTGGAGATCTCCACTCTTTTAATAGAGCCTTCCTAGTTAGGCAAGACTGGAGAGTCTTGAAGAACACATTTTTTTTGTGGGCTCAGTTCCTTAAATCCTTTTATTTCCCTAATAAAAATATTTTGAACTCCAAAGTTAGGAGTTATAGTTCTAGGGCTTGGAAGAGTATCTAAAAAGGAAGAGATCTCCTTTGTAAAGGTATAAGATGGCAGGTTGGCTACGGTAGTAGTATCAATATATGGTCTGATCCTTGGATTATGACAACTCATAACTTTAAGATTAATCAATGTCCTCCTAATTTTAGTGGCCTCCCTCATAGTATTTCGGAGCTCATTGATCCTACCCTTATTTACTGGAATCTGACCCCCACTGAGCATGTTATTTCTAGTGAAGAAATGAACTTTATTAGTAGAATTCCCCTTAGTAGAGCCATCATAGCACCTTACGTAGAAATTGCATACAATTAGGATATTTCTAAAGAAATGCTTAAATGATTTATAGGTCGAAAAAAAATTAATGCATGATTGATGATTTATTATTTGGGTGCAAAAAGAGCGATTTCCATAACTTAAGACTAGTGTGAGAAGAATAGGTAAAAAAAAAAAGTAGTAGTCTGGATTGGTCAATAAATCCTGATTGATCAAACTATTGACCAATCAAAAAAAAATCTGAACGATTAGGAAGCCTAGGAAAAAACCAACTCTTGGGTTAATTAGCGATCAGACTCCTAACCAATCAAGATTGTGAAAAACAAAATCGTAGAACTTTTAGAAACTTTGTTTTGCATAATTTTTTAAGATTTATCACAAGAGGCCTATGTAAGCACTTATTTGAAGTTTAGGTTTGCTTTTTAGACCTATAAGTACTTAAGAAATAAGAGGGAGAAGAAATTAAAAATTTGACTTGGATTTTGAATGATTTGAAATAAGAGGAAGCCAAGAAGAACAAGAGATTCAAGGAAAGCTTTAGGAATTCAATTTTGAGTACGGTAACTAATTATACAACATATGTATTCATTTTTTCCTTCTACTATGTTCCTAGAATCATGGTCTAATGATAGTTCCAATTGTTTATTTATGCGTTGCTCTGTTTTCCATGGTCATGATTGTTAGAAGGTTATGTTACGGGAAAAACTATTTTAACAAGTTTTTCAAAAGTTTTCATGTTAGAATCTGGTTTGAATGCCTTTATTTAGTTGTCTTCGAGCAAATATGATTTCTATCATTGGTTTTGATTTATGATTCGATTATGTTGTTAGCTACATGTCGTAAAAAGGAGATATTCCTAAGTTTTCTACCCATTCTCTGATTTCAGCCAACTTAAGTGACTTTTATAGAATTTATTAAGGTCTTATTAAATGTGATTGGTATTGTTTGGTTTATGGTAAACTGTGTTCTCATCTTTGATGAGAAATTCCTAGTTCATGTGCTCTTAAGTGGGTAAAGAAATTGATTTTGTTTTACATCCAAAATTAATTTGTGTTTGTTCGAATATGAAAATCATGTGAATGATGTACCATGAACTTATAAGTTATTTTATAGGTTTCACTTTTGCAAGATATTTGCTATAAGTTTATATGGAAGTAAATATGTTTGAAAGACCCATAAGTTTTAGTTTTTGATTTTGATATGAGACCCTTAACCATTAAGAGGAAAATTGCTAGGGCCCTCTCACTGGGTCAAAATAGGTGCAAATTGTTATATGATATCTGTTATCCATTTTGATCCCTCATTACTAGGGGTTAGATTGTAGTATCCTCTCACCAGATCATATCTGAAATTTTTGTTTAGCCCCTCATCGGGATTATAATAGGTGTGATCAAGCACCCAATCACTGGGTCACATTAATAGGTGAAATGTTTATTCAACCCCTCACTGAGATTATAATAGGTGTGATTATGTACCTAATCACAATGACACGTTAATATGTGAAATATCTGTTTAGCCCCTCACTAAGATTATAATAGGTGCGATTAGGTATCTAATCATCAGGTCACATTAATATGTGAAATATGTTATGCCCTCTCACAAACCTTACAATAGGTGCGATATGTTGTCTGTTAGTCTTAGTATATGCATATGTGATTTCTAACTGTTTGATTTTAGCATATGATTTTCGTTGTGATATTTCATTTTGATAAAAACTATTTTATTCTTTTATCCATTAAGAAAGAAGATTGTTAGCCATTATTAGCATGCATCTGTTAGAAAAGTAAATTGTTATGTAATAGTTAAGTTTTGAAAACATGTTTTGAATTGCACTTATTTGTACTTTGATTCTATATTTTGATTTATAAGACTATTCATGCTTACCTTAACCCATATTCCTTTGTAGATGTTATATAATTTTTTACGAGTCCGTCAAACTCACCCATGTTGATAATATTTTTCAGACGAAGAGACACTTTAGGTATAAATATGAGATTTTTAAGGTAGAATGTTGGATCTTAGGAGATCTAGTTTATGCATTTTTATTTTCAGAAACTTATGTCATTTATTTAGGATTTGACTTAGGATTTTTATCATTTAGAAGAAAGGGGTTTCTGACTTTATGTCATTTAATTATTCATGGGTTGTACTTATTTTAATCAAGTGATTTGTTTCATTTAGAGGATTTATTTGAGAAATACTTAGATTTAAATTGATAAATATTAATTTATTAGGAAATGACAAACTTATCTATGGTTATTGATTTATACTTATGAAGTTTAAATTATGTTGCATAAGTGAAAAAGAAAATTGAGATGTAAGGATATTGATATCAAGTTTGAGTGAAAGGCTTGATGTCCATTCCAAATCTAAGGCCCTAATGAGATCTAGATTTTGGGGCATGACAAAGTTGGTATCGGAGCAATGAAGTATGGGGACATGATTTGAGTTCCTCATAAAAGGGTAATTTGGGTCATGACAAAGTTTGTATAAGAGCAATAAAGTATAAGGTCGTGATTTGAGTTTCCCATGAGGGGATAATTCGGGTCGTGACATAGTAGGTATCAGAGCAATGAGGTATAAGTAGGGGTGAGCATGGACCTGGGCTAGCCCTAACCTGGCCCGGCCCAACCCAACATTTGGTTCGAAAAAGAAAAAGAAAAAAAGAAGCTCAGCCCAAGCTAAGCCCAACAAGGCCCATGGCCTGAAGTTTTTTTAAGGACCGGGCTTGGGCTTACCTCAGCCCGGCCCGAGGCCCAAACTTGTCTGTATATAATATATATTTGTATGTATTATATACAACTTATTATATACATATTTGTATGAGAAATATTTCGTAATAGCAAACAAACCTCTATGTTCCTCATAAAAGATAAAAAAAAATAAAAAATAACACTGTATAATCAGACAACTTCAAGAAAGCAAACTTCGTTAAAAGCTAGCATATCATGTGTTTAGGGTTCAAAAAAGTGTTCAGGTATAAGAAAAGAGACACCAAATTAAAAAATGGAATAGATATTCTGTCTAGTATATGGTTTCTAGGACACTAGGTGACTTCACATGAAATAAAATGGGCAAGGGTTTGATGAAATTTCATATTCCCACACATTTTATTCCAAATGAAGTCATCTTGTGCCCTGTAGTACACCATCCTGGACAAGAAATCTGCTCCCAATTCAAAAACACATCATATGCCAATTGGCCTGTGTCAACACAGACAATCATTCTCAAAAAAAAAAAAAAAAAAAGGCAATTTCAAATCAAATTACTTGGCAAGCCAGTCAGATTATGAAGTCTGAGTTATAGCTTTTATAAGCAAAGATCAATTCCCATATATAACATATATTTGTATGTATTATATACAACTTATTATGGGACTGTTTGGCAGCCACCTATAATGTAATCATTTCATTTCAAAATTTTAAGGCGTGTATAGCCATAAAGTAATGGTTCAAAATTAACTCCTTCAGATTTATACCTTTTTTATGAATTCATTCAGATTTATACTTGATAACACATATCATTTCATTTTATAAAAAAACCTAAGATGACTTCATTTCTAATATTAGTTAGCAATCAGTAAAAATCTGAATGAGTTCATTTTGAACCATTACTTTATGGCTACAAGTACCTTGGAAATTTGAAATGAAATGATTATATTACAGATGGCAACCAAATAGGCTACAAGTCTTTTCAAATTATTAATAATTCATAGTTCAATTTGTATTTTTTTCTTTTGGTAAAAGGTCTTGTGTTCAACTTTTAGTGAGATAAATGATATTTTATAATAAATAATTTTTAAAATATAAAGTATATGGTTTTCTAAGCTTTTAAAAACAAATAAGAACTTATAGCTTAATTGGTAATATGTTATTATATTATTTAATTGGTATCAAGTTCAAACTTTAACCTCATCATTTATGTTTTGTGAAATTCATGGACCGGCCCGAGGCCTGATGAAACCCATAGGGCTGGGCTTTGGCCTAAATATTAAAAAAAATCTGGGTCCAAGCCCGATGCCTAATATGGTGGTCTTAGGCCAGACCTACCATGGCCCGGTCAGAACCCGACCCATTCCCACCCCTAGATATAAGGTTGTGATTCGGGTTGCTCATAAATGGGTAATTCGGATTGTGAGGGCCATCATCCCTCAAGATGACTTAATTTGGCAATACAATAAGAAAATGTATTTTTTTGATCAACTTTGTTTATCAAGTAGTCGTGGCTAATATTGGCTTCCCACCCCCAATCTTATTTCTTGCCGTTGGAATAAGTTGTGGGGTTTTCCGATTCCCCAAAAGATTAAACAGTTTATATAGAAGGCTTGTAATGACACTGTTCCTACAAAATGCTAATCTTATAAAGCATAAAATTGATGTAACTGTTTTATGTCTTTAATGTAATAATGAGACTAAAACTACTTATCCTTGCTTGTTATATTGCAATATTGCTCATAGAGTTTGATTTGCTTCTCAATTGGCATTGAGACACTCTTTATCTAGTTATTTTTTTTTACTGATTGCTTTTTTGAATGGTTTAAATTGAATAGTATTCCAATGAATGATTTGATTGGGATTATTTCTTCCACTACTATTTATTGTTGGAATATTTAGAAATATAGGAATGCTAAGGCTTTCAAAGAGGATGAAGCTTCTTCTTCTAATATTATTCTTTATTCTTGTAGGCTAATTGATGAGCTTAGAGAGATTAACGAAAGTGTGACTCTAGGTCAGGGTCTGGCTGGCAATATCTTTTTTGGACCCCCCTCGGTGTGATGTCACTAAAATAGATTTTGATGGTTCATATATGGTGGAGGGTGCTAGGGATGGTTTTGGTGTAGTTATGAGATGTGAGGATGGACTTTCTTATATGCCTTATGGAGCCAGGTATTTATTGTTTCACGGAGGTAGCAAGGGGCTTAGTTGCTCGCCTTGGTTTGTTAAGAGTTCGTGCTATAGGGTTGAAGAATGTGATGCTAGAAGGTGACTGTCTTAATGTAATTTTTTATTTGAAAGATTATTCTCTTTTATGGCCATGTGAGCTCAAAAGTATCACCATGAATTACATCAACATTTGTTCATCTTTTGAAGAGTGTTTTTTGTCTTGGGACTAGGATATTTACTAATTATGTAGCGTGTGTGTTACCTGAATTTGATTTGAATTGGATTGTTCCCTTGGAGTGGTCTTTAACCCCCCCCCCCTTTTGTCTTGAGGATGCTCTAAGGGAGGACAGTAGCACCCCCTTGGGTTTTGTCCCGGTTTAATATATTTCTTTAAAGAAAAAGAAAAGTTCATCCCTTTAATATCCAGTAGACATTAAATCTTTGTCTTAATATTAAAGATGTTCATTTTGCTCATGTTAATGAATAGGCAAATGGAATGGCCCATGTTCTAGCTTAATGCAATTCTCGTATCATCTATATATATATATATATATATATATATATATATATATATATATATAAAAGTAAAGGATGCAAATGTGGACAACCCCATTGCTTCTATACACATGTTTTTTTCACACATGTGTGGGTCCCTGCTTTTCTACACATGCTTCTCCCACTCATGTGTATTCTCTCTCCCATTTAATTCATAATTAAACAATTCCTTTAAACATTCTTACCATTTCCTTTATTTATTTCTCTTAAATTCTATTGTTACATATCATTAATCTTTAAACTTTTTTTGTTGCCTTTTGTTCTTTATTTCCTATTTCATGGAGAGATATATTTGCTCTCTTAAATTATTTTATCAAATTAGTGTTAGATCTATCTTTTACGAATTACGTGTTTTGTGTTGCTTGTGCTTAATATAGAAGGCCAACAAAGGCCATTAAACATAACATCAATAGTCCTAATATGTTTTGGGTTGTTTGTGACTAATATGGAAGGCCAACAGTGACCATTAAATGTCATTAAAGAGAACATCAATAGCCCTAAAGTTTTCTAGGAAAATGAGTAAAATGGAAATAGGATCAAGAATGCCTCTTGCTAGGATGAGAGTCTTTCCCTTCTATTATTCGTTTTAGACCCTTACCCTACACAACGACAAAACCCTTCTCTCTCTCTCTCTCTCTCTCTCTCTCTCTCTTTTATATGCTTCATCTTCTCCAACATATGGTCATCTTCTCCAGAGAAACCATTCTCTCTTTAACTCTAAAACTCTTTGTAAAGTCCTTGCAACCCAAGTAAACTTCTTTTGATGGTTGTTATAGATTTTTCTATGTTATCAATGAATAGTAAGAATTTTACTCAATTGTAAAAATCTTCATAATTTATTTTGCAAAGCACATGGTTTTAATTTAAGTTTTAGGCAATCTCTCTCTTTAGATATCTGGTTTTGGAGATTTCAATCGTGAGGAAGGATTAGTGATATGTTTTATGGGAGAGAAATGTGTAGTATAAAGATCTCGATACTCTTTTAATTGTTTTAGTTTGTGTTAATATTGGTGAAAATATAGAATTTAATATTTTCCTTTAAATCTTGAAGTTTTTTTTATGGCTTTAACAATGTGAATTTCATAATTCAATAAATTTTTAACAATGAAGAATTAATTTGTGGTAATACTTTTTTTTTGTAATTCAAATAATGTCTCTCCTCTATATTTTCTCTCTTTTTTTTTCCTATAAAAACTTCCCCTTATTAAATCCACCACCTAAAATCTCTCTAATACATCTCCTTATTCTCTTTCCAACTCTTCCTAAATTCTTTCTCCAATGAATTTGCCTAATTAAGTCCACTGCCTAAAATCTCTCTTCTCCTATCAAAACATTCTCTCTACCTAAAATCTCTCTTTCTCTCTCATCCACGTGGACACTTTATTTATTTATTTTGTTCTTTATTTTTTTCAAAATACCCCCTAAATTGGAGGGAACTGATTCTTATGGCACTTTTGACATTTGCTACTATCGTTTTTACCAAAAGTGAAAAAAATTATACTAATGCCCCTTCCATTTATTTTTCCTAATTTCTCCCTTTATTTTATACTCTAAAACGTCTCTCCCTCTCTCTCTCTCTCTCTCTCTCTATATATATATATATATATATATATATATATATATATATATATATATTTTTTTT
>JAOXJP010234450.1:0-10161 GCA_025762735.1 Platanus orientalis
ATTTAGCAGTTATTTACAATGTTGGCTGCCTTTCTTTCGAATCGGTGCAGGTCCCTCTCTATGATGTGTGGCTGTCTACGGGCTCAAGTGATGGAGAAGTGATGCCTACACAACAAAACAACTTTTTGTTTTTCATTCAAGGTTCAGATAAGCTATAGAGACCACTGACCCGTATTAAGTTTGTCAGGATGTGTTTACCAATACTGAAAGGATGTTCTGTTGCCCCCTCACGGGGGTGTGGCCCCATGTAAAAAGTGCACGAGATCCACACTCCCTTGTGAGGGGGTGAAGGTACGTCATTGACAGAACATCCTGGCTCTTGCCAATAATACCAATGTGTTTTTCTGTCACTCTGTTGGGCTTGCAGTGATATTCCGTAGACAATCAGCTCTAACTACGAATGCACGATTTTTTATAAACTTATAACTAAAAAGATACGAGAAACATAGGGATTTATGACTTCTGGAGTGTTGAAGTCATAAGTAGTTAAAAATAAGTTATCCAGACGCTACCCTAGAGAAGGTAAGTGGTTCTTAGAATTTGAAGGGAGTTTTTGAAATTAATCTTATTTTCTTAATTATACATGTAAAAACACATTCAAGAGTGTAGAAATTGTAATTATAGATATACTTTGGATAACTTTTAACAAAAGAAAAGAAAATAAAGAAAGATATTCATTGGATAACAGAATGAAATTTACCTTAAATATTTTCTTAAACCTTTCTTAGCAATGACCATGGTTTCTTGCTTATCCTCCTTTGCAAACAAGTTAACAATTTGTCATAAAATCCAAGAACGGCAAAAAAGCATAACAGTGAAGTTAGACTGCCCAAAACACTACAAATTCCGATTCCATACTAACATAAAACCATAGTTTTTAATGATCCTTCTTTGTCTTCTTCATTGACATCCATGACACTAAGCCTTGTGAAAGATGTTTCACCGCCTGGGCACTTCTTTGGGGCCTGAAAGTTCAACTTTTTGCATTAAATGGATGGGTTAATTACTATGACAGATTCAAGTAACTCATGGAGAGGAAATGCTTGAAAGTATATGGCCAAAAAGTTGGTTTCTTTGAGAGATTAGCGGTTAGGAGCTGCTGCAAGCTACCAATCTTCCTTGGGATTTTTCCTAATCAATGATTTATGGATGACCTCAAAAAGTACACAATCCCAAGAAGTTTATTATCTCTTGAATGACTGGATTAATTCTTGCTCAACATGTACTTACTGTCATAAATGTAATGAAGTACTTTCGCAACAAACTTTGAAAAAGTTGTCTGGTACAAGTTTCTTTGTGTTTGATAGTTTAAACAGTTTGAGAGTAGGAAAACTTATTTTCTAATATCTTGTTTAAGTTTTTCAAAATTAAAAATTATACTTTTTGTCAAAATTGGTCAGACTATTGAAACTTTTATAATGTTGCAAAACGTTTATTTTCCCCCAACTTCATTGCCAAATGCCAACTCAACACCCTCTGAAAAAAAATTGAGGGAAAGTACATTTCAGTTCAATTCAATTTCTCCAACTTTCCTCTTATACCGACAAGGGGTTATAAGCTTAGAATCCATTCTAATCAAAATTTTCAGTTATTGTAGATGGATCCTGACAAATAATCATCTTACATGTCCAAGGTATTAAGAAAAAACAGTTGCATACGAGTATTTTCCACTTAAAATTTTGAAAAATAGTCATAAGATCGCTATATATGAGAGTCTCTCCTATCCATCTTGGTAGGTTTCTAGAGAATTTATCCTAGCCATGATCAAGGTTTGCCAAATTGGTGAAAATTTACAAGGACCAAGAGAGCTCCCCCCATCAAGTTTGCTTTTTCCTTAGTATTAGGAGTTTGGTGTCTTACTGCTTAGATGTATGGGTGGCAATGAGCCGAGCTAATCCATCAGCTTGTCATGCACCAAGCCTGCACTGCATTTTAAGCTTGCCGAGCCTCAGTAAGCTCAGCTTGCTAAAAAATCCGTTAATTATTTTCGTAATATAAATAAAATATGTGAAAATAGTAATGTAAAAAATATTTGGGTTAATGGGCCATTAAAGTGTTGGGCCTACTTCTTCATCTTTTTTTAGCCTTTTTATTTTCAGCTGGCGAGTTGAACCAAGCTCGGTAACTTAGGCTCATGTCCGGCCTGAGATTTGCCTTCATGTGATGAGCCCAAGAGCAAAACTTAGCTCATTGCCACCCCTACTTAGATGGTTATCAGAGAAAACAAAGTCGTAAATCTATCCAGACTTCCATGGCCAATCTGCTATAGAGCCTAAAAGCCCAAGATTATGAATGATTTGGATGGAAAGTCGAGTTCAAAGCCATGTAGGAATGTGTGACAAGAGAACAAGATCAACATCTTTTTACCTATCAAAAAAATAAAAAAGATCAACATCTTTTACTGAAGAGCAATAACATTGAATCTTAATTACCTTTAAAAAAACATTGAATCTTCAAGGGGCAAATAGAGAAAAAAAAAAAAAAACTGAAATTATGATTTAATGATGCTCTTATTCAACTTTAATGTTATATTTGTAGTATTCCAAAAGCCTTTAATTCAAAATAGTAAAATTATCAAAAAAATAATAAAAGAAAGCCTACTTCCATTATAATTTCTAACCCATTAGCAAATTTAAATTACTTACTAAAGACTTTTTAAAACAAGTTTGACTGAAAACCCCTCGCAATAGCCCTGTTTGATAGCCATAAAAAGCTGGTTTTCTCATGATTCTTGGAAAATTTTTCTCAACAAAATAATTTTCAAGCTGTCTGGTTGCCATGGAAAGCTAGTTTTTCTTGGTTTTCTTCTGATTTTGTGGGATTTTCTTTTCTGTTCTTTTCTGTCTTGTTATATTCAATTCAAGGCAACCAGGCAGGATAGAAATCCAGTGAAATTAAAAGTTTTAGAAAAACTACATTTTAACCCCTGCAACAGCTTTTTTTTTGCCTTGATCTGGATACTTGCCGATCACCCCCCCTTTGTAATGCTCATTGAGAAGAACAAAACTTGTAGGTTTTAACAGGATATCAGGATCAAAAGTCATGGTTGTTTGGATTAACTTTCTTTGATATTATAATTCTAGAAACTGTTTTGCAACCAATTTTATGTCAATAACTCTATTAAATTTGTGACGTTCACGAAAGGGAGTTTTGATACAAAATCCTCCCAAGGATTCCTTGAGTTGCAAGACAACTGACTCTAAAATTGTGCAACACTTATTAAATGGTTATACTCATTTAATTGTAATTAAAGGTCAATTCATTCAAAGACGATAAGCATTGACAGATAACCACAAACCTAAAAAGAAAGCTGATTGCCTATGAAACTTATGTAGCCCGGGATGAGGAGGCGGTTGAGAGAAATAGAAAAATCCTGAAATATATGTCTGGAATCACTAAATGACTAGGATTAAAATCAGTCACAGTATAGGAAATGAATCCTCATGTCTGTAACTAATTAATCATTTCCCTAGCCAAATGTAATACTTCATAGAAGGAAGAGAATATTTCATTTGAAATTTTATCCGAGCTTTGACCATCATTTTTGCATGCAGTTTAATAGTTTCTAAATAAACGTCAGTTCCAAGCACTAATTTTTTAAAATAATAATTTACCAAAAAATTAAATGCGTCAATTTTGAAAACATCATAGAATGGGCTAAGGTGGATGGATGATGTGCCAAGTTAAATGGCATTGGATGGGCTGATTAGGGACTTATGGTTTGGGTGGTTGGACTACATTAGAGACCTGTTAAGGTTTTATTTATAGTTTCAGTAATTCAAATTTTAATACTAATCATGTTTTGATAATTTTTAGGGATGCATCATTTTACAAAAATATTTGAGTGACTTTTCTTAGGCGCAACAACTTTTATAAAAGGTGTTATCGTTTTGTGATACCCTTTAGCCAAGGGTTACATCTCTTGCAAGAGACATATTTGGCAT
The DNA here is from genome assembly GCA_025762735.1 of Platanus orientalis. Lineage (NCBI taxonomy): Eukaryota > Viridiplantae > Streptophyta > Magnoliopsida > Proteales > Platanaceae > Platanus > Platanus orientalis. The sequence continues at coordinate 3,945 of JAOXJP010234450.1, forward strand.
TTAGTTTTCTATATGTATAGGGAACTTGTCTTTGTTTTTAAGGTTAGTGACACAGCCCCCAGAAGCGGCACGAACTCATACACGTGATGCGGGAGAGGGAGCCGGTGAAATTGGACGGATTTATCTGTACGGATGAATTTGGTGAGTTTTATTCACATGGATGAATTTAGAGATTTCATCTGCACGAACAATTTCGGAGAACTTTATCCACATGGATGAATTTGTAGTTCAACCATTGAAGAAAATGCAAGCACATTCAACAACAAGAAGTTGATGGCCTGTTAAAGAGAACACAAGCACATACAACTATAAGAAGTTGAGGGCCCGTTCAAAGGGACACAATCACACACAATTATAAGAAGTTGAAGGCCTGTTCAAGAGGACACAATCACACACAACTACAAGAAATTAAGGGTCTATTCTTACCCCAACAAAAGACAAAAACAAGTTACAAAGGGAAAAAAAAAAAGAAAAAGCACCTAAAGGAACCAAGGAAACGACGTTCTTTGACTGAATTCTTCACACCAAGAATACCCACAACATGTGCTTTTCTTACACCAAAGAGAGCCACTAAGAAGATAAATCTTTTATATATGTTGCAAAAGTCCCATTACATGTAAAAGATACCCTTTTAATAGAGAATGAGGGGAGAATTCTCTATAAACCCACTGACTAGAGCATTGATTTTTTTGTACAAAAAATTAAATTAAAATATTTGTAGGAAGCTAGAAAATATAAAGAGACATTTCCCATATAACTAATCCCTTTTCCAACATTTTTTCTAGTTTCAAAATAACCAAATTAAAAACTTCTAGATAAGCAACAAAAAACTATAAGACCTTTGAACTCCTTTGCCGAACTCTACTAAAAAATTTGTTGCATGGGTCAATCCATGAACCAAGAACTGGTTTAATGGACCAACCACCAACTTGAACCAAAATGACTCAAGCCAATGGCTTGGGCTACTTCATCCTGTCCCATTGTTCCATGTAAGCTAGCGTGACTTGGTCTACTTCAATCGCTCCTAGTAGGGGTGGCAATTCGTGTTGGATGATCGTATTCATGTCGTGTTGAGATAAGGGTATACAACTATATGGATAAACCCAAACTCAACCCATTTATTAATTGTGTCAAAGCGGTTTGACCTGCTTTGACCCAAAACACTTTTATAGTCAACCCTAGCCCACTTATTTCGTCTTAGATTCGTGTCAAGCTCATGGGTTATGGAGTAATTCTTGTTGACAGGTTAGATTCGTGTCGTGCTAAGTTAAGGGTATACGACTATATAGGTCAACTTGAACCTGACCCATTTATTAATCATGTCAAAGTGGGCTAACCTACTTTGACTCAAAATCCGTTTTTAGTCAACCTTAACCTGCTTATTTCATGTTGGGTTCATGGGTCATCTCAAACATTGCTATTTCACCGTAGACTTTACATTACCATCATCTTCAAATGAGTCATCAAAATATGGGGTTAGATGTTTGGCACTGAAAACATCTGATGTAATAACATGGCTAGACAATTTCAATCAATATGCATTGTCATTGATCTACTCCAAAACTTTGCAAGGGCCCACTTTTCTTGTACTTCGTTTGTCATATTTCACAGCTAAATAGTGGTCCTTAGTAAGAATGATCCTAACAAAATCTCCTTTAAAAACAACACTTTTCCTATGTTTGTCAGTCATAGTATTGTATTGGGCATTGTTGGTCTCAATTTGCTTTCGCACTTGCTCACGAATAGACTTGTGCTCCACCAAACTAATTCCACTTGCAGCAACACTTGATCCCTATTCTTTACATTGTTTCATATCAAGGTTCAAACAAAAAATTTCACGTTTTTATTGTTTACTTCTATTTGTCCATTAGTTTATGTATGATAAATTGTACTAAAATTCAGCTTAGTACCCAACTTTTTCCATAATATTTCCTAAAAAAGGCGAATGAGTTTTTTTTTATTTATTAGAAGTGATTGCTTGATGAACACCATAAAATCACACAATCTCCTTGAAGTAAAGATTCAAGATATTAGAAGTATCCATGGTTTTTTTATATGCAATAAAATGAGACATTTTAGAAAATAATCTGTTGATTACAACAAACATTGAATTAATACCCCTTTGAATTTGTGGAAACCCAATAATAAAATCCATACTAACATCCGTCCATGGAGCCAATGAAACTGATAATAAAGTATATAATGCTACATTCATAGCTCCTCCTTTTGACACACGGCATGTGTAGCATCTTTTCACATATTTCTTTGCATCTCGTTTCAGCTTAGGCCAAAAGTAAGTAAAGCTAAAGTCTTGCTCTGTCAAAATGTCATTCATCATGAAATTCTTTAATGAACTTCTCCCTTAAAGAACAATAAGAAACACAAAGACAAATCCTCTTGAAAAGAAACCCATCATGAAAAGAATAATAATCTTTACTTCCCTTAACAACCCCTAGTACAATAGGTCCAAAGAAAACATATTCTTTATTTAAAAATATCGAATCCAATTAACTGTAATGGAATAGTAGACATGAATTATTGAAATTGGTGTTTCCTTGTATCCCTCCGATGCCGTCCCCTTTCTCTTGGTGTAGCCATGAGGCTCCCACTAGGGTTCTCCCTAGTTTCGCCTATCTCCTTCTATCTTCTTCTTCCTCCTCCTCCCCTCTTTTTCTACATTCTTCTAATCTTCTTCTTGTATTTCTTTCTTCATTTCTTATGATAACATTCACTATCATTGAAGATCTAAAGTGGCTGGAATTCAAAGAGAGTTACACAAAATATTTACAAAGGTATTTCTCTCTTAACTAAATCAGGGTTTTACCTTTATTATAATCATTAGTTAATTTTGTAAAACCTTTTAAGAATTCCCTGCTGAAATTATGTTTCTCAAAACATCTATTCTTGAGTATCATTACCCTTCTTCAACAGATTTCTGGGTGATATTCCCACATAAATTGCTCCCTTGAAAAAACCATGTTTTCCCTTTCTTCTTTTAAGGGTGTTTTTCCCCATCCTCTCCCCCTTCAAACCCCTCAAACTCCTCTTGAATCCCCTTCCATTCTACTAAGTTTATGATCAAGATATCCTATGCTATTTTATGTTACATTGTTCACAAAACATCACAAACTGATAATTATATAATTTTATGTACCTATATTCATCAAAATTCAATGAAATTTTGTATGATGAACTATTTTAGATTCAACTAAACATTTGCAAATTTTCATAAAATTCTGATGCGTATGCATGGGCTTTTTGATAATTGCACAGTTCTACTTAGAAATTCCATAAGCCCTAAAACAATTTACTCATTTCTATTTCTCTTTTTTCTATTGTAATTCCCCTATAATCATTCTAATAGTCTTTGTTTTCTAATTTCTCTTTTCCTTTAAAGTTTGATTTTATTTGGATGTTCAAAAGTTTAGTTCTTGGCTACTTTAAATCTGTCCTAGCTTCCACATATATATATTTGGATCCACATCAGCAAAATATACAGGCCTAGGCTATTTTACATCAATTTGACATCAAAGCTTGTCATATCCTGCATCACTTCTGCCACAAAACCACAATTCTTCCTATGAATCAAAAAACCACATCCAGGAAGGAGCTTTGAAGTATCACAACACCAACACAACAGAGAAGAAACCAGTCACCTTGTAATAAATGCATAGCTTATTATTGCCACCATTCATCTATCTTCTGCCTTCGACATGGACTAATCTCCCGAAGACATCTGTTAGCCACAAAAGCCACACAGCAGATAGTTTGAAAGGGACCCCATTTAAAATAGCGTTCTTCCATCCTTTCAAACAATAATTCATATATAATAAATGGTACATAACATGCCATCCTACTCTTATTGTCATTTCGCCCCAAGCTCTAATGCATTCGAAGAAAGACATTGAAGCACTGGGGTCGCTTCTTTGGTATTTTCCATCAATCTAATTTATAGTTCCAGAGTCTCCATCAACCACAAATGCTACTACTGCACGGGTGGTGCATAATCTGCTTATGTATGATGAGAGATTGTCCACATTTTACCACCTAAATAATGAAAAATGTTGAATAAAGACACTTCTTTAAAGGATGTGGGTAACTGGTAAGTGATAAAAATAAGGAGGTTCACATGATGAGTCTTGGAAATAAATAGGCTTTAGTTACTTCCCCCGCAAAAAAAAAAAGAAAAAGAACTGAAATATGAGGACGTTTTTGTGATTTCTCTGCAAACAAAACAAACCACAATACGTACCAGAATATACAATGAACTTTAGGGGGATTCTTTTCAGTCTCCAAAACATATGGTTTTGATCTGCCTTGAACATAGCTCACTTGCCAAAACAATAAGGAAATTTGAATGCACCTCCACCATAGTTCAAGGAGCGATGAAACCTTTATCCTTTCCTAACACCAACAAAGCTGGGTAAAAAAATAAAGTAAAGAAATCATCAACATTTGGTTTGAACCAGATTTAACTGAAAGACGTGCATCTGGGTTGTGGAGAGAAATTGAGAGTGTGAGTTAGTTATGCACGTATACACACACAAACCATTTGCCCCCTCACAGGTATGTGGGCCCCAGGCACTTTTTGTGTGGGGCCACACCCCCTGTGAGGGGGAGAACGGTACATACTGGATAGAACATTATTTCGGATTCTGATGGGATCCCCGGTACAATATTGATGGAGTAAGGATGTTCTGTCCATGATGTACCTTCACCCCCTTACAGGGGGATGTGGTCCCATGCACTTTTGTGTGGGGCTCACATCCCCTACGAGGGGGCAAACGGTACATCCTGGACAGAACATCCTTTCGGATATTGTTGGGTTAACGAAAAAAAAATGAACCCAGGAATCCATGGAATCAGCCAGATTGATTCTTCAACATTTGCTGGGTTGGCTCGGGGTTTGATTGACAAGGTTTTTTTATTTTTGGGTACAGCCACATGGGTCTACATCGTGACAACCGCACAAAGTGGGACTGGCCTGAGGTGAGAACCCCAAGCAGGCAACACCACTATGCACTGCTCGACCCTCCCTCCCCCCTCTCCAGGGATTTGACAATACTAAGTGGCAAGGTCATGTGCTAAAACATTACAAACCCAATGAACATGCTTCAGATTACATAAGATAAACTGACCAATTCTCACTGAAAGTCCTGTACAAAAAACGATGTCTCTACGGCCAATTATCCACTAAACCCATGGACCTTTGCACAACAGAAAGAGAATCACATTCCACCACCATTTTAGAAAACTGCAGATGTTGAGCAAACTTTAACCCAAGAAGAACAGCCTGAATATTCGCCTGATCCGGAGGAGACACCGGAGACACTGACTCCTCCAACAGAACAGAGCACAATATAGTGCCAAAAGAGTTCTAGGCTACAACAGCTAGTCCAACACACGAGATCTATTAGGAGGGCATGCAGCATCAACATTAACTTTGATCCACCCTTCGTGATGTCCTCCATCGTCAATGGACTGGGGCAACATCAGTAGGAGACGTATCAATACATTGGGGGTAGTTTTGAGGGCGTTTTGATTGTTTGGTAATTAACCAAACTTGTGTAATTACACTAATCTTTGTATTGCCATGTGCCCTATATCTACTAGCGTGTCCCTACCTAGTGTCTAAAGAATCTAAGGCATTCACTATCTGCAAGCATAAACTTAAAACTTGTGGGTTTTTGCCTTTTTTGTTATCCATGATTACTCTTTTAGATATGATATATACTAAAGAAAATAATATATTTTTTAGGTAATTGTAAGTTCATAATTTATGTTATATGGGTTGAAGACAGAATTCCCAAGAATGTATTTTTCTCTACTAAGAAAAATTGTATAAATGTAATGTTTTTTTCTTATTTTTCTAATAAGAGAGTGTATATGACAATGACAGTCAGTAATGAAATATGATCAACAACCAGCTGAGCCACGCAACACTGATGTTTCAGCCTCACCTTCCTCCTATGCCATGTGCTCAGTATTTTCAGTTCTTCCCTATAATTCTCCAGTGTATCCAACCATTATCAAATCCTAATATATCAATCTCTGGATGTGCAGCTGGACCCGCTCAGTTCTACGACAGGCACCTTTCAGTTGTTATTTTATTGTTTAAAAAAAAAATCCCAGATGAGTGAAGGAAAAGTATTATGGTCCCTATATACAAGAATAAGGGAGATATTCAAAATTGCACCAATTATCGTGGGATCAAGCT
>JAOXJP010234451.1:0-10161 GCA_025762735.1 Platanus orientalis
ATATATATATATATAATTAAAAAAAAAAAAAACAAAACCTTTTTTTCTTACCAAAAAGTTATAGTTTTCTTCTATTGTTTCCTTAAAATATAAACATACAATACATGTATATATGAAATTGTTACTCTTGAATCATAGTTTCCTAATACCATATATCCTGATATTAGGTCACAAACACATGAACATATTATTGGCATTTACTTTATCAAAAAATTACTGTTGGTATTTATCCTTCACAATATTAATCATGCACATTAGATATTTGCTATATTTTGTAATTTATAGATGTAGATGTAGATATGCAGCTTTTTTTCAATAACCTAATCTAGTTAGCAATAACTTATGATATTTGCTATATTTTGTAATTTATAGTGTGATTTATTTTATTTAAGTTAAATATTAATTGATAGCATAAGTTCATAAACTTAATCATATTATAAACATATGGCTACCAAATATTTGTAATAGATAAATAACTACTATATATATGTAGCAAATTGTATGCTACAAAACTCTCTTTCTCTCTCCCTCAACTAAATGGAAGGAACATTTTTGGATGTTTTAAACCCTAATACACCACATGTCAGCATATTGTTCATCATAGAGACTCATTTTCACTTTTTCATCAAAGAACATTTTTTTTTTCAGGATAAATAAAAAGCAAATTACTGTCTCTCCTAAAACCCTAAGGTTGAATACCTTCACTTCAGCTCATAAGACCAACGCTCTAATCAACTGAACTACAGGACCAAGATAAGAAAATCATAATTAAATCAATTTCTGGACACAAATATCTAAGTTTCATTATACAATAGTGTCCTAACTAATGCTATATGACTGTACTCTTAACCCCCACATAAAAGAGAACCCCAATACATATACTTCATACACTGCCAACTTGTTGGGGCCTTGGTGAAGGCTGCTGCTGGTAGTTCACGTATACCTAAGTCAAAAGTAAATATATTTACAAAAATGCAGAGCAAGACTATATATATATATATATAACTCGACCAAAGGCTAACCCCACTTCATTGCAGTAGTCTAAAGCTCCAAGAATAGTGGTTTACATAAAGAGCCACTGTTGACTGTTTTCCTTGCAAACCCAACCATGAATGGCCAATAAGAAGGATAAAAAGAAGGCTAGGATGATGAATAGCAAAGGAGTGAAGCTATCGACTGACCTACAAAGTGGATGATAGACCGTTTGGTAGGTGATGTCTTAAAATATTTGTCTAAAAAAAATCATCCTAACGAGGACAGACTTTTTTTTTTTATAAATGAAAACCGACCGATTCACATATGACATACTGTGTGGATTCGGATGTGCAGGGAATTCAAACTGTGCCATATGAAATAAGCCGTAGACCCTTAATCATGGATGAGGAACGCAAATCCATAGCCGTGGAATAACTCAATCAACTGGTGGTAGACTTCATCTGTGGGGTGACCTCAATGAAAGAAATAAGTTTTCGTAAGGGATCACGACTATAGCGGTTATGACATCTTTGACCGTTTTTAGGTCCTAAAAGACCTGAAATTTTAAGTAAATAAGGAGATGTCACTTATTTTTTCTTTGGCAGGTAAGTATAGGTGAAGAAGGTTTTGAACCCTGGTCTGTGGTACGACACCCTCAATGTACACTTTTACCAACCTTGCAAGCTGGCATCTTTGAAATGTCACTTATTCAAACGCTTTGAATGACATGACATCTGCAGTAGTAATACCCTTGTCCCTAAGCCTGTCCACCATCACCTTGGCTCCTTCTTGTCCCCTTTCTACGAGAGCATGTTTAGGAAACTTCAAACCACGGCACTGCAGTGGAAGAAATGACAGGATTTTCTTGTTATGTAGAAGCAATTGTTGTGATCTATATTATCCTATGGAACTCTTGTTGCAAGCCTGGATAACCATTAGAGACCTTTGCCACCAATGACTTCAAAAAGTTTAAATTTTGGCTGTGTATTTATGTTGAGACATGGGTTTACATGAAGGGTCACTATGGACTCCTTTCCCTACAAATATGGCCAATAAGAAGGAAAAGGTGTTAAGGATTTATCATAATCCCAGGATCGTGAGAAAGCAAAACAAAGCAAAATAAAGATCAAGAACAAAGAACAAAACACCAGATTTACGTGGTTCATCCAACTTGGGTTACATTCATGGAGTCACTATGATTTTTCATTATGATCAAAGAACATAAAGTACAAAGCGATTCAGTTATTGCAGCTGCCCTCAACATTATACATATAAGTAAGGCTACACCATACAAGTGTAAAATTATCATAATACCCTTGTTAAAAAATTCGAGTCAAGGGACAGTACTCCCCTACAACCCCCCATCAATTTACTATGAAGTTGGATCTGCAAATTGAAGTGTACAGTACTATCAGGCTCCATACTTCCCATCAAAAGGCTAGGAAGAAAAACAAATGGGTGAAGCTATCAACAGACCTACAAAGTGTGGCTGCTACAGAGAAGGCACCGTATCAATGAGGAATAAAAAAATCCCAAAATTCTTTAATACTTGTAGGCCATATCTATGCTGCTACACGTTTCCACTACACTGCCATAAAGATAGTAATCTGCTTCATAAAAAGTTCAGCACATCAAACTCTTGTTTGACCCTCACAACACTGCAAACTCAAAAAAAAAAAAAATGTTGAATTCCAAGATAATCGTCACTTTACATCTGAGTTGTGTCTTTACCTATCCATCATGGGGTGTGAAGAAGCCTATGGTGATTCTAAGCAAAAGTCGATTACTGAGGGGGTCAAAGTGATCATTATATATTAAGAGTTGTGTTCTTTGGAAAAACTGGAAACAAGAAAAAAGAAAGAAAAAAGAGAGAGGAAAGAATGTGGGAGACGTGCTTAGAAACGGCTTGGATTTTATACACCAAACCCTAACCTCCGCCGAGGGTCAAATGGGCAGAAACATCAGCGCCGAAAGTGATTCTCACTTTTTGGGGGCGAGTGTAAATCACTTTTGGCACTGATGTGGCCAACCCTTGACCTAGGCATTTTCTACGCCGAGCATAGAGAAGCCTTACCGGTTTAGAAAGGGTTTAAGAGTGAAAAATTTTAGGAATTAGTTCCCTTTTAAGTTAGGGGGTGTTTTGGGAAAATTTAAGAACAAAAAATTGTTGGAAACGGTTTAGAGTTGCCCAGATTTGAAATCTGATTATTTTGCTTCTTTGAGCCAAAATAAAAGTGAGACCCATAAGTTGGTTGGGGTGGGTCCATATGGCTTCGTGTTCACTTCAATGAGGAAAATAAGGTTGTATAGTTGGTTGCTTAAAACCGTTAATGGGTGAATGAAAATTTGTTTCTAAAAGTGCCTAATTGAACATTGGTTAAAGGGTGAAAAACTTGAATAGTCCCACATTGGTTAGCCTAGAAACATTTGGAGGTTTATATACAATAGCCTTGGTCATAAACTTGGGTCCCAAGGGCAACCGCAGTTTTGTGGAAGGGGGAGGACCTAGCCAACATAGGCCAAGCCCAAACCAACACACACACATGTATGCATCGAACTAGCCTAGGTTGGGTTGGGTCAATAAGAAAAATAAAATAATAAAATTTTATATTTTATATTTTTTTATAATTCCTTGAATAATCCCACATTGGTTAACCTAAAAAAGTTTGGAGGTTTATATACAATAGCCTTGGACATAAGCTTGGGCCCCAAGTGACATCGCAGCTTTGTAGAAGGGGGAGGATCTAGCCAACATGGACCAAGCCTAAACCAACACACACACGCACACCAAACTGAATGCGTTGGCTTGGTTGGGTTAATAAGAAAAATAAAATAATAAATTTTTTATTTTTTATCATTTTTATAACTCTCATAATCAATTACACCTATGGGGGCGTATTTATTCACTATGCATTTTACAATTTTATCCTCGTAACTGTTCCTAACCAAACAATCACACTTTTTAACCCCCTTGTCTGTTCCGTATGGACATGAACATGGCTATTACATTGCATTCATTTGCATTCGTGTCTGTTCGAACATCATAAGTTGTGTCTGTATGCCTGTTCCAAACATATATGAAGAGTCTATGAATAGACTGCCCCTCCTTCATTTTGAGAAATCCGAAATTCCTTTTTAAGCATCATAGAGGACGTTCAAAATTAGGCATATAGAGAGCATTATAGCGTGTTGTAAGAGAGAGAGAACAATACAAGTTTGATTCGCTAGGCACACAGATTACAATGCTTCTTCTATTTGTAGTTGATCATTGTATTCTGAGAAGCAGACGTCCACGAAGCTCGTAAGTGTTAGATTTTTGTGTTGTCAATGGCCATGCACAAAACAATGTGTGTACATGTAGTGGTTAGGTTGTATAGGACTTTATAATGTAAATTAAATACCCAATTGAATCCAAGAAGAGAGTTCGGAAAAGCACCAAGAAGACGGACTCGATGCCAGAATGACCAAGCCAAAGAGACTTAAGAGTTGTTAAAGAATTTCTAACTCTTAAATGCTAGCTACCTCAAGGAAGCCAACATTCGGAATTTGAGGGTAAAATCGTAAAATGTTGGTAAGTGATAATGGGGTGTTTGGGTATGGACCTAACTTTAGGTGGACTTAGAATAAATTAAAAGTGGATAACCCAAACATAGAAAAGGTTCCATGAAGACTGGACTAAGGATGGACCAAAATTGGAAAAATTAAATTGTGCTGAAAATGAAATATGGCTCAACTTAAAATGGTTATATCTTTTGATCCAAATGTTCGCTTGTGAGCCATAAATACTCAAATCGAATGGCTTGATGAGATCCTTTTGAAAATGAAAAAAATATATGTTCAATATTTTTAAACGGTTATATTTGTGACTGTTTGAAAATATACATTAGAGATGTTTAAATGAGTTTTTTCACTCTATAAATAGAGGCATTGACCAATGAATATAGAACTCCTATGCTTGAGAAAATAGTCAAATCTTTGTGAAAAGAGAGCAAGAGAGAGAGCCAATAAGCCTATGAGTTAAATCCTTGTTGTTAGCCTATGACCTTGAGAATTTGTATTCATAGTTAAACCCTTTCAAGATCTTACAAAAGCTTTCTAGATCATTTAGTTATATTTATTAAAAGCAAGAAATAGTGTTTCTATAAGTTAAATTTGTCTACACAAGAAGCATCTTGAAGAATGAAGATTCCTTCATCTTTAACTTATTCGTAGCTTTCGTCAAAGTCATCGAAGACAGATTATCAGCCTTTGCTAGTGTTACCAAAGGCGCGTTCATGAAGTACTTGCTAGAGTCACCAAGTGCAGGTTAGTCTATCGGAGTCATTAGACGGAGCATGCCCACCAGAGTCACTAGGAGTGTACTTATAAGGGAGTGGATTCTCTGTTACTTGAAAGTAAATCCTTAGGTTTATTAATTTTTCATGTAATAGTTAGTGATCTATTAATAAAAATTAAATAGGCTCGGAGGAGTTGGTTGGAGAGTGGACGTAGGCTAGAAGACCGAATCAATATAAATTCTTGGTGTTGTAGATTATTTGCATTATATATTCATTTATGTTTATATTTATTTTATTATTATGCAAAGCAACCCAACATACTAAGTGACACTGACTAAGGCGGATATTAAAATACTAATCAAGCAACCTTAGGGAATTTATTATCTTTGTTCCCGCTTTGCTATAGGCAATCTTATTGTGCATGACGGAGCCTTGTGGTCTATGATAAATTCATAGAAAAGAGATGTACTTAATTAAAAAAAATTATTGCATAATTAATTAAAATAAAATAAAGTAAATCAAAAGGGAGTTGAATAAATAATTAAAAAAATTTATAAACATGGTATAAAGATCTTATTCACCCCCCTTTAGGATCCATTTTGAGAATCTCAATTGGTATCAGAACATACCCGGATTTTTCAGTAAACACCACTGTGAGGGGCAAAATCTGTCTTAAGGACATAGTGTCAAACACTAGTCTTGATAAATTTTTGGTCTGATTTTTTATCAATTTATCCAGTCAAGTAAATCATTCTATTCATTTATTTCAAGTCTTTTACTTATATGAAATAAATACTTGTTGTTTACAGAATCGTGCATATCGGTCTTTATGTATAGAATATAGTACAACAAAAATTTGATAGAGTGTCCACATGGATGAGAGAGAAAAGGGGCTTGAGGTTATTATTATTATTATTATTATATATTATTATATATTATATGATTAAATGGAAATTTGTTTAATGCTTTAATATAATAAAATGTAATTTTAAAGCCTAGTAATACTATCATTACAACTGTAAATAACATAAAACATTAGATTTGGTTATAAATATGGATATACAAAGCTGACTCTTATAGATTCCATTTAATAATTGTTGGACAAAAAATGGTTTGCGAGTGTGCTAATGCCATGTGGGCATAAAATTCGGTCTTTCCTATGACCATGGCCGCTGGAGCAGACAATAAGCAAACCGAAAAGAGTTCTCTTGTTCTCTGTCTAGCCACCAAATTTGAATGATTCAGGCAATTTAGGAATGGAAGGGTACTTCCTTCCAAATAATTTATTTTTTGCCTTGTGGAATCAAGGACTTTACCACATTTCCCACCAAAACAATAATAATACAAAATGAAATGAATTCAAGTAAATGATCATTAATCATAAAAATAATCACTTACAAATATCAGGTTGAAATTTGTATGTCAAACTACAAAAGACTTGTTGATGACAAGTTACAGAATGAAATATTCAACAATTGGTCAAGATTTACATGCCAAGTTCTTGGGAATTTGTTGATGGCAAATTACAAACCGAAAACGTAGTGAGGGTGGCTAAAACTCTCATACCAAACTTCTAGGGGTTGGTTGATGATGAATTATAGACCAAGGTTTATGGAATCTGGTTGAAATTTGTATGTCAAGTTCATAAGAACTTGTTGATGACAAAAACAGACTAGGATTCCAATACATAGCAATATGAACTAAAATAAAAAAGATGTACCCATTGAGAGGGAAGATTGGATAATGATTTGATTGGGTGATCAAGTCATGATTTCTTCTTCCCTGCATCTTCTATTTATAGACAACAGTTCACTGGTCATGCCCATTTTCTCCATGTCCGCGCACGTTCAAAGGAGAAAATGACCATCTTTTCCTTACACCTCTAAACTTGAAAATGAATTTTCTTATGTGTTTACTGTTGAGAGTATCCACGTAATCCCACTATTTTTTTTTCTTTCCTCTGCATCATGGTTCTTCTCTCGCACGTCAGCTTGTTTGCCCCAATTTTTCTATTGCAGTTGATGCTCCAGATTATCTTGATTTTATGCCATTTTCCCCACATTTCTTTTCCATATTTCTAAGATTTGGGGAATGGTTAGTTAGATAGAAATGTGAAAATTCTTCTCCTCCAAGTTTCCTCACACTTTGTGCCATTTATCCCTATTTTGGAAACATTTTCCCATGGAGATCTACCTCTGTCACATGTCTCAATCTAATGATTTCCATCTTCCTTCAACTTCTCTATCTCTTTCTGGGCTCCAACTTATTTCTCTTATTGGCTATGTGCTAGTCTTATAAAAAGTCCAGAGTCTTCCAAACTTTGTAAGGCTTTGATTTGGTGCCAACTATGTCCACTTGTCACAAGATGAATTTTTTGGGTGTTGCATTTTTTTTTTTTTTTTTTTTTTTTTGTGAATAAGGAAATACATTAAACTGGGGAAAGTTTCCAATAGATTATGAATGTCCCCCTTCAAAGAATCCTCAATCCAGACAGAGGGGGCGAGAGGACCACTCAAAGAAGGAGCAACATCCAAGTCCAAAGTTAGTCAGCACATGTGCTAACTTGTTGCCGCCTCTTCTAATCCAAGAGAAGGAGATAACATCAAAAGATGATGGGAAACTCAAACAGTTAGAGATTAGACCTCTAACAAAGCATGAGCAAGAAAGATCCTCTCCTTTCAAATAGAAGATAACATTTTTACAGTCATGTTCAATAGTAACCTTTTTAAGCCCTATATCTCAGGTTTTGAGTAGGCCTAATTTGGCAGCCTAACACTTAGGAGCATAGTTTTGAGAACTAGACCGTCCATCGAACCACTAAACTGGATGGTTCAGGTCCAACCGGGTTCAACCGACAATTTACATGATCTAACCGTGGTTCACTCACATATGTAAAATGTAATATAATACCAAAAAATAAAAAAGACTCATAATGCATTAAAAGGGTCATGACTAGGTTTTTAATTTTTAGACATACCAACAAATGTAATAAAATACCAAAACATAAAAATAATTTACAGAAAGTGGAATTGGAATTTGGAAAGGAACACCTTTTATTTTTTCTTCTTAATTTACTAAAAAGATAAAAACCTTATGGTTATATTAGAACTGGGTTCGTAAAAAACTAGTTGGTTTTCACTGGTTTTGTCTGGTTTTGTTGGTTATATGCTGTTTTTTGAAGATTACGATTTTAAGCTTCCATACAACTGTTTAGGTTGTTGGTTTAAGTTTTAACTGGGTTAGACCATCCGGTTCGGTCTGGTTTTCAAAACTATGCTTAGGAGCCACCACCAACCCACATATACCCGGCTCCACGTGGGTAAACAAAAAGGAACCATCCTCTTTACGCATAACAATCCCAACTCCTGCTTACGATTTCAAATCAAGGTAGGCACCATCAAATTTGATCTTTATCAAGCCAAGATTATAGGGTGACTGAAAAGAAACACCATATGACCCCTGACCAACTTGCACATTGCTTTGTTATTAAAAAAAACTTGTACACTGCTTTGAATATCTTTCCTTAATCTACCCATTGAACTAATTTGTTTAAAATTATATTTAGTTGTTCATTATGAAAATCAATAAAGTTTATAGATTTAACAAACAAACCATACACCTCTATAATTAATTGATACAACACAATACACTAATATTTTACACCATGATCATAATTTATAGAATGATATGGATGTTGAGATATTTTAATTTTGAGAGCAGTGCATATTTCCTTGGGACAAGCACTAACCACCTTGTACTAACATGGTAACCTGCCCTTTGTAGAGTCTGGATTGTCCATATTGTCCCTCACCTTTTTTGCGAAGACCTTGAGACCAAAGCCTTCATGAGTTGTCATATCATAACCCATTTTGTGCAACTCCACCTACCCTCATTTATTGGCCTTCACAAATTACCTAAATTGTGAAACTGTGCATTGTAGCTCCGCTTGATCTGCTTCACAAGTAGGAATAATGTACCACTTTATTGATCATCTTGGATGTTGCATTATAAAGTAGCTTCACATTACGAAGGTTGTAAAGCCTTGAAATTCAAGACCGAATATAAGTGTGAATTTGAGTCGCTACTATCCGAATCCATATCCTAATCACTATAAATTTTGTTCAATTTACATTTCGGACCATAAACATGTTCTAATGCATCAAAATGGTAAATAAAATGTTAACTGACATTCAATCTCCATAGTGTAGCGAAAATATAACCATACACATTCTAAACTACACAGTGGAATATAAGAGCATAAACTCCAAACATCTATATAAGATAAATGATTAATTTCCATTCTAAGCATAACCATAAATGTCTTGCCAATACCATCAAATGGCCCTCAAACTGGCATACAATAATCAATCTCCTCGAACAAAACTACTAATTACTAAGTAAGATCATGTCTTAATAATCTCTGTCTCATACATAATTATGTTTTAAAAGTAAATGAGCATAAAGAGTATAAGTGCAATAACCCTCTTGTTTCCACGAACCACCCCTAGGAACGAACCTGCATAAGATCACGTACTATGAGGCGGCACCTGAAATGGTGGTAAAAACATGGGTAAGCTATAAAGCCCATGAGAGAACATACATAATGTCCCACGGACTAAATCAAATCTATACGAGTTTGACTCAATACCAAATCAGAACATATATAACATATAAGAATCGAACTAGCCACGACAGTGGTCAGATTCTAATAAAGGTGATAGAAGTAATAAAGTCAAATCAACATAGGCCCAACACTGAAATAGTTAATGTATAACTCAGAAGAAAAATGTAACATGCAACATAAATGTTTACCATGAAGTACTCGTGTAAATAAGCCTTAGCACCTCTCAAATATGCTGTCTTAGCTAATAAATATCAAAACTCTATATGTGCTTGTGGAAGCCTAATG
>JAOXJP010234452.1:0-10161 GCA_025762735.1 Platanus orientalis
CTTTTTGAGTCATAAAATCTTAGTACCACATGGAGTTTTGAGCTTGCTTAGGGTCTGTGTCTCTATTCTAAGCGAGGTGGTCATGATATTGCCACTTAACATGGTTACAATATTAATTACTAAAAAAATTAAATAAAAAAAACATACTCACAATATTGAGTACAAGTCATCAAATTATTCTAGTCATATTCTTGTGATCAAAATGTTGGTATTCATCATCCTGAATATAATTTATTATACCAATTGGTGGGTCTTAGGAATACACCATCGTAGGCAATTCCTATGATTATGGGTATTGATGTGGTTGTATATCTCTATATCCATGACATAATCTAGGATAGCATTTATTATGACATTTAATTAAATTTTAAAATTTTAGTTTTACATTTTACATATTAAAACTTATAAAAAATAGTGTATATATTTTTATCTATAATAGTTCTCAAACCTGTCAACTCACATGACTACGTCACCTTATATATTATAACAAAATTAGATTTTCTGAAAACAAATTTATATAGCTGAAATATGTCATATTTTACCCACTATAAATCTTTGATTTATGTTATTAAAAATATATCATTTTAGATACAACATTATTTGTTGCGAAGGATTGACATAACGTTATTTTTTTGCCTTAGAATCAACATAAATCATTTCTCTTCTTCTTCTTCTCTTTTTCGTTTTATTCTTTTCTTTTCGAAAGAATTAATTATGTTGGAGTTTAGCTCGGCCGGATTTGATGAGACAACTTAGAGAGTGGCTAAAGTTGAAATAACATTAGGGCTGACACATCAACACAGAAAAAAAGAAATACACTTTTTATGGGGATTTTTTTTCACTTTTTGGCACTGATGTGTCAGCCACTTAGCCCTGATATCATTCCAACTTTAGCCACTCTCCAAGTTGTCTTACCCATTCCGTTTACAATCAGAAGAGTTTTCGTCGAAAGGATCAATATGAGTAAATTTTTAAACTTTTATAATCCTTTGGTTTTTCATTTCCCTTTCCCCACACCCCACCCCTAAAAAAGGTAAAAATTAATGATATCTCGCTTAATTTTGTAGAAACATTGAACCATATGTATTACTAGATCATGTGACCCCAAAATTCACACCAAATAGACAACTAGTATCACCGAGTGAATGTGGTCATAAACCTTGATTGATATTCACAATTTTTGAAGACGATTTAAGAATTATAAAAATAAAAAGTATTTCAGTCATTTGTAACTTTTATAACAAATTACACATGTTATACAACAATGACAATCAAACAGCCTTATCCCCACCATTTGGGGTCAGCTACACGAATCTTGTCTTGTCATTAAATTTCATTTAGGGTCATATCTACCATTAAATTAGAAGTTTCCATGTCTCTCTTTACCATATCAACCCATGTCAATTTTGGCATTCCTCTAGCTTTTCTAATACCTTCATTTTGCATCGTCTCATTCTTCTTCACTAGTATAGTCATTGGTTTTAGTTGCACATGACCAAACCATCTCCATCTACTTTCCCTCATTTTATCACCTATTGGTGTTACACCTAAGCTCCTACAAATGAATTTATTCATAATTCTATCATTTTTAGTTTTGTCACTCATCCATCTCAACATCCTCATATCTGTCACACTCATTTTATTTTATGTACATATTGTTTATTGGCTACTCAACATTATGCTCCATAGAGCATGACTGGTCTTGTAGATGTCTTATTTTCCCTTCAATGTTAATTGTATTCATTTAGCACACAATACTTTAGAAGCACATTTCCACTTCAACCATCCCTCTCTAATTCTATGAACAATATCATCTACAATATCTTCCTCTTTGTGTATGATTGAGCAAAGATAACGAAAATGGTCACTCCGATGTATCTCTTGGTTTATCAATTCTAATTAAGAGAAGAAAATATTAGAATTGAAAATAATTTTGAATCTATTAGCAAATATTCAAAAGACCCTCTTCAAAAATGGTTGTGGAGAATTAGGAATCTACTTGCATCATTTAAAGAGCTTAGTGCAATGATTGAGCCCATCAGTTTTCAGCATGTTAGTAAAGAAACTAATGGTGTGGCTCACAACCTAGCCAAGGGGGCTATCAGGTTAAATACTCAAAACTTTGTAAGGATCCATGATCGATTTCTTTAATTGCAATAACATCTTTTACTTGCAAAAGAAGAAGAAGGGGAGAGACTAGCTGAGTTTGTTTGACAATCTTCTTATTAAATTGGAAGGAGATGCAAAAACTAAGCAGAAATTTTTTTACAAACCTTAATAAACTCTTAGAAGAGGACATCCTTCTTGACATAATTAATTAATCATTGTTTTACATCCTCTTCCACAATTATGTTTTTGATTCCAATGTACTAGGCAAAAAGGAGACCCATTCTCCTTAAATCACATTCAACAAAACGGAATCAACTAAGGCTTTGTTTGTTTGCACAAATTTGGGGCAAATTTGAAGGATTTGATGTTTAGATTCCTAAAATGGGACAGCTTTTGGGCATTTGGTTGTTGGGATTAGAATCCCATCGATATCTGTACAAATTCGGATGGAATCCATTTCTTCGATGGCAAGGTGTTTCCCTTGTTTATCTCAGATGATCTGATTCGTGACCAAATCATGAGGAAAGGTACATGCTCCAGGTGAAGTCATTGCCTCTCTTAGGAAAAACCTCCCGTTCTCATTATCGTCATCTCTTGATGGCTCTACCATGGCAATCAGTGGTCGGAACTTATCACAGCAACTCAAGGGGTTTCAAATATCTAAAATAAGGAAGTTAATCAACTTCCTCATTGCAACTAATTGTGTTGGTATCATCTTAAAAGTATGCTCACAAATGAAGGATGTGTGGATTTTAATGGGCCTAGAAATAGAATCATAAATAGGGACACATGACGAGACCAACATTACAATAAGTGTCAAGACAACTGACACACGATAAGGACGAGTAACCACTTACATGAAGTAGACCAGTTTAGGCCACTGCATACCCCATGATAAGCATCTGCTGCGATATGAAAAAGTGGTTGTAGCAGCGAAGAGGAGTGGAAGGTGGAAGGAACCACCCATGCAATGTGGGGAAAATGTCACAACTGTTTTAATTGGTTGGATCAATATAAATAAGCCAAAAGAATAAAGGACCCTGAACATCAACCTCAAATTTTATGTCTATCTTAGGAGTAAGAATAAGTTTATCTTATGAGTAGGAGTAGCGTAACTTAGTCTGTAATTCGGCTCAAGAAATGGTGAACCTGGTTCATTCATGGTTTCTTTAGTCATCTCAGTTGACATCAAGCAGAGTGACCCCATTTCAGAAGGTTTATGACCCCTTGGATCAATTGAGGTGTTTGTACTGTGGCACCGTTTAGTTGCATTAACGAATTTTTGTCTCTTTTTTTGTTTTTCCCATTTTAAGTCTTAGAAAAGTTCTCTTTGTTAAGGCATGTACCGAATCTGACTCGGAACCCTGGGGTATCCATACCCAGGGCAGTGTGAGGAAAAATGATTTTTTCTTACCAACACAGAAATTGGCGATCATAATGGGAGCACACTTTGAGGGGAAGGAAGATCCAAGACCTCGAAGAAAAGAAGTGATCCCTTTAATGGAAGATTGTAGCCCAAGAAGTCCACAGGTTCCAATGATGGACCTGACACATTCAACGGGTTGGTTGAAACGATGGTTACAGCCTTCTAGATAATGGTCAAGCGAGGTCCAATTGACAAGATCTAGGGTAGGATGCGAGAAGATGGTTTGGAGAAGGGAAAAGCAATTACCCTATGCCAGGGTCTCCCACCAGACTTGGGGGTAGAGTTAGATGCAATTTCCTGCAGAAGACTAGCAAGTCGATGTCCTACTACATCTCCTGTGTGAAACAACCCTACGGGAGATTATTGGCCTAAAAGATAATATTCCAATAGGCTAGACACAAATCAATCAAGTATTGAAGACGCTTCCTGAAGGAGGGGATGAGAAACCTCAAACCCCTAAAGGATGCTTGAAAAGTTCGTTGTTGAATAACGAGCATGCAAACAATACGAGTTGTTTTTGAAAGGAAGCTCAAGTATTGGAAAATGTGAATTATGTGTCTCAAGAGAATCCCTCGAGATGGGGTAGTCTTTTAATACAGTCATATAAGGGCAAAGGACTACTAGACCTGTGTTCACCATATGAGAAAAAGTCATCGTCCCGAAGGTGCATGGGAAAAGAGTTTGAGTCTACAAACCACCCAGGTGGTGATTAAATCACACAGTCGATGCGTGAACAAGGATCAAAGAACGAGATGAAAAGGTAGACGCATAAGATTTGTGTTAAACAGACCTCTCGACAGATAGATAAAGGACCGTGCATGACTTTACAGACGAGGAAGGGCAATTCCTTGGGAACCCTAGTATGGCTATAATCGATATTGGTCTTCACCATTCCAAGGAACCACCTATCGATTCTAACAGCCAATCAAAACTCATCAAGGGTAAAAAGAAAAACAAAAGCGTCGATAAGTCAATCAAGATTAGGTCGATGACGTCAACAAAGGCGTTAGGAGAGGAATCAACGACGCTCACTAAGGTGTCAGGTGAGGAATCGGCTGTGCTAATGAAGGTTTCAAGCAAGGAATTGATGGCACTAACAAAAGTGTCATATGGGGGATCAACGACGCCAACAAAGGTGTCAGACGTGGAAGAAGGTGGATTGGCATGTCAAACGATATGCCAAACAGGAGAATTTGAGTCCAACCGCGTCCCAATACAAAAGATATCAATGTGGTCACAACAAGACAAGGGACCGACAAAAGATGTTGAGCAACGGTTGAACATAAAAGTAGATCGATGACCAGAAGAGGACGGGTCACTACCATCTCAAAACCAACGAGGGTCAACATAATCGTAGTTGACTTAGTATGGAAAGATCAAGCAAGGTGGTCTTTGGATAACAAAGATTGCAACTGTGACTCAGGAGACTTGAGTATCAAGTGTCGAGGTAAACAAATACTCGGCCAAGATGTCGAGATCCAAAAAATTAAGAAGTCGAGTGTCTCAAAGCCGAATGATTCAACGATACTCGATAACTTAACAATCAGTGGGAATGAAAGGGGTTAAGCATGGACAACCGACCTAGAATGACTTCATCCCATGGAGGCAATGTCAACTCAAGAAAAGAAGTTGGAAGTGAAGATGGTCAAAAAGACGAAAGAGGAGAAAAGTCTCAGCCCTTGGCCTAAAAAAGTGGTTTCGACGGCCATAATCCTGACGAAAGAAAGGATAAAAAACAAGGGGTTTTGCACTACATAAGAATTATTTTCTAAATGCCCCACTACAACGGAACCTAGTGTTAACAACAGAACACTTTGGGGACTTAAAGCGGCTAATTGAATTGGATTAAGCCATGCTGAAAGTTAGGTTTTAAGAGAAGACAAGTTCAATAGTACGTCTTAGAGGGCAATGTTGTCCCTGGAAGCTAAAAACTTGGGCGGAACGAGATGATCATTTTCTTAAGGAAGACTAACCTGGTGCAGCAAAGCAAGGGATATGCGTGAACCCATTGGAGAACTACTTGATGGTGAATCCTTCAAGCCGCATAAACCTTCATATCAAGAAAGGGAGATATCTGAGGACAAAAATGTCCTGTAAAGTGCAATATGAGCCAAGTTTTATAGCTCGCGTAAGGACAATAAATGTCTCACAATAAAAAGAGTCCAAAGAGACCAATTATAATGAAAAAGAAAGAATTCATGGGCAAAAATGTCTAAACATACGAAAATTTCATTATATATATAAAATAGACGCGAGACAAACAATGTCTAAGTGCTAAACGAAATGATGTAATAGCTCATATTGAGACAGTACATGGTTTTTTTTTTTTTTTTTAAACATCAAATGGCCTAAGTATGGTTAGAATAGGGTACAGAGGTTAGCGATTTGACAAAGGTTGAGCCTAAAGTTTGGCAGAAACTATTCAACCAATATGACATCAATGACTACAGAAAACCGGATGAGATGTGTCCAACTATCTTGAGGTCACCTCAGGGGTTGCCCAGATTGATGGTTCTAAGCTGAAAGAGGAAAGGAAGGGACTCAAGTTAGTGTGTCTCTCCACATTTATGTTCTCATCCTATACCATTAAAGGCGTAAAAGAGCAGGTTACGTGTAGAAGGGGATTCCATCTCCAAAGTTGTGAATGGTGTCATCTCCCGATCTGTAAGGCAGCCTTCTGCAACCAAAGATATACTCTATAGTCATCTAGCAAAACCGTGTGCTCCTCCAACTCTTTGATATAAGGAAACCCAAGATAAAACGACCATCCTTCAGTTGTGGAGTGATGGGTTAAGCTAAGGACATAACGTGAGAAGTTAACATCAAACATTCTCATGAACAAGCGAATCCAGATATCAAATACAGGTTAGGAAAGAGAATTATCCTATTTAACAAAGATTAAAACCACTTCAGAGTGTCGAGGCCCGATGATATGGTTGGAGAGGAGATGAGATGCGATCAAAACAAAGAAAGAAATGGACACAAACTGATGTTTGGAGTTGGTATTTATAGACCCGTTGAGAAAAGGGTTAACAATAAATAGTAAAGATAGTTTGGTACCCCATGCAAAAGCCGTCATTCGTTCAGCCCAAGATCATCGAAAATTGGGCAAATCTTGAAAGCAGTTGGCTTAAGAGGATACTTCATCCTGGAAGTGGCGTCATTTGAGATTACCAAGTTAAATCAGTTATATCATCAAGCACAAGTTGCGAAAAATAATCAATATGGTCCAGTTGCACGAACCCGAAGCGTCAGGAGAAAGTCACATGCATCTAGTTAAGCTCTAAAATAGACGTGTATTGAGGGCATTTATTGGCACCATCTTAAAAGTCTACTTGCATATGAAGGGTACGTGGATTTTAATAGGCCTAGAAATGGAATCATAAAAAGGGACACATGATGAGACCAGCATTACGATATGTGTTAAGACAACTGGTACATGAAAAGGACGAGTAACCACTTACATGAAACAAGCCAGTTTAGGCCACTACACACCCCACGACGGACATCTGTCGCGATATAGAAAAGTAGTTGTAGCAGCATAGAGGAGTGGAAGGTGGAAGAAACCACCTGTGCAACATGAGGAAGAGGTTACAACTGTTGTAACTGATTTAATCGATATAAATAGGCCAGAAAAAAAAAAAAAAAGAAGAAATGACCCTCAACATTAACATCAAATTGTATTTCTATCTTAAGAGTGGGAGTATGTCTATCTTAGGAGTAGGAGTAATGTAACTTAGTCTGTAATTCAATTAGATAAAAAGTGAACATGATTTGTGTTTGGTTTCTGTAGTCATTTCAATTAACATCGTGCGGAATGACCTTGTTTCAGGAGGTTCATGACCCCTTGGATCAATTGATGCATTTATATTGTGGCACCATTTAGTTGCATTAACAAAATTTAATATCTTTTTTATTCTTCCTATTTAAAGTCTCAAGAAAGTCTTCTTTATTGAGACATGTACCAAGCCTAGCCCAATACCCCGGGGTACCCATATCGGGATAACTCACAAAGAGAAAATTTTCCCACCAACATATTGATGAAATCAAATGTTTTCATTTCACTCAGAAAATTTTCTATCTCACCTGCCATTAAAATCGTTTCCCCTCAAAGCCCAACCCTAGCACCACCCATTCTTTCGGCGAGACCAACTCTGTCTCTATGAAACCCTGGACCTTGGCAGTTGCAGAGATATGTCATGGGGATATTGGGATGGAAGCATCCCTCAGAAGTATTCCGGAGGAGAACGTAGATGTTGACATGAAGGTCATGAAGCGGAGAGATCCTCTCCGAGTGGTTACTAGGTCTAAGACAGTCAGGTCAGACAGCAAAGCGATGGGTTGTGGTTCTTCCTCGATTGGTGCGATACAACTAGGCTCCTTCATATGGTGTTGGCGATGGCTATGTAGAGCATTGGAAGAGCGTTACGGTGCAAGGCCTCTCTGGCTGCAGTTTTGCACCGTTTGTTTGTTTGTTTACTTTTTATTTATATGATTTTAGGCTGTTCGGTTTTGAGGTCGTGATCTTTGATCATTGCGAGATGGATCTTACCAGTGGTATGGTTCTGTGCGTTACTGATTGTTTATTGACACAAATATGTTTCAATTAAAAATGGCAAAACAGCATTTTTCGTAGGCTATGGGCGTTTTTTCAGTTATAATTTGAACAAAATCCATTTATATTCCTAAACAACTAGATGAGAGCAATTTAGTGGATTTGTTTTCTATTTCTTAACGACCAGTTGACAAACAAAAAGGGACTCAGAGGATTCTAGACCGTTTCTAATCTTCTACAATCCAATGTACTTTTTTTGGATTCCATCCTCTTTTTCTTTTTTCAATCAAATCTACGAGCAAACAGACGGAGCCTAAGGATTTTTTAATAACCTTTACCGGTCAGGATCCAACTCTAACTACTCACTACCTTCGGTGTGAGACCAACCAAATGGATATGGGCCACTTGTGTCGGCTCTGATGCATTCAAACGTGCCCACTTGTTTCGTGTGCTGCAACCCATCGTAGTGCTAGACCACCCTTTATTCTTTTGACCTAGACGAAACAGTTAGTCCCCACTCAGCATAAAGCGTACATCATCTCTCATCATTCCCAAGTAGCATATATTGCAATTACGCTGCTGCAATCAATAGTAAAAAAGTAGCCAAACCACCCTTCATCGATCACTCATCGAACACTACTAAATGCAACCATAACAATAATCCGACTCCGATCAAGCTGAAGAGACAGATCCATCCTTGCACTTTATTAATGAATATTACAGCTGATGCATCAGTTTAACCATTGCTGGGAGGTGAGACCTACTAAAGATTCCCATCTTTCACAGCCTAAAGAAAACTAAAAAGAAACACATCAGACACCTCACGAAAAGTAATTTTATGGCAACATAAAGATACATCACACGGCCCATGTTGGTTAGTTTGGTTAGTTCCAGAGCAACAGGACGATTGGCCATAGACAGTCATCAAGTTTGTAACATTTATTTTTCAACAACAACAACAACAAACAGCCTTATCCCAACTATTTGGGGTCGACTAAACGAATCCTGTTCCGCCATTCCGCTCTGTTTAGGGTCTTATCTGCCGTTAAATTACAAGCTGTCATGTCCCTCTTTACTACCTATGCTTTAATATATATATATACACACACACACACACACACACACACAAAACGTATTAATTTCAAAGAATTAGTCTAATAACGGATCATTACATTTATCCCATTGGTATAACCATTTGTTATCTCAGTGATTTAATTACATGTGCGTTAAAGTTTGCATTTTTTTATGAAATAATATCAATATGTATAAGAATAAATTAACATGTGTGTGTGTGTGTGAAGGGTGACTTTGGGGTCGTCATTTCACTTCTTGCTAACCCCTATGAGGAACCCCCTTGAGATATTTGTAGTATCATCCATAATTGTCGAGCGCTATGCCAATCTTTAACTTTGTTTAGTTGTTTGCATGTGCAGTGTTGTGCCAATGTGGTGGTTGACCACATTGCTAAGCATGGGGCTTCAGTTCGTATGAATGTATCTTGGTCTTTTACCCCTAAGTGGCTTAAGGAAGACCTGAACTTTGATTGTGATGATATCGTTCAGCCTCCCTCTTTTACTTAATATATATTTTTTATTTATTACCAAAAAAAAAAATCAAAAACACATCATGTGTCAATCAATGGCATATCTATATATGTAAGCAGAGCCAGTTTATTTGGAGTTCACATCATCTACAGTCTAGATGGACAAGTACCACTCCAATCACTACTTAGGATGTGACACGATGTTTGACAAAGGGTGCATTAATAAATACACAAGTATTCATTCATCCATTGCGTATTTATTGTAATACCCTCCTTTGACCCATGTACACCTTCGTCAAGCCACATGTCAAATGGAGATGATTCAAAATCCTTAAATTCTTTTTTAACTAATACTTTTTACTACCTCCTTGGCAGTTGTCAATGGCAAATTCCCCTTTATTAATCTGTTTTTCTCTTGTAGGGCTGCCAGTGTGGGTAAGGGTTGGTTTTTTCACTTTAGGCTTGTGGGTTGGTTAATGGACTTAAGGTTTGAGCTTAGATAGGGTATGAGGGTTTAGGCGTTAAAAC
>JAOXJP010234453.1:0-10161 GCA_025762735.1 Platanus orientalis
AAAGAAACCAAGAATTACCCTTGCATGTGAGAGGAGTGGCCAGTATAGAAAGCCTAAGAAAGATGTGAATCAAGATAAAAAAAAAAAAAAAACATGTGGTGTCAAGTAGCAAGAAATGTGGATGTTCGTTTGAATTGAAGGGTAAAAAACTACACACTGATGATGATTGGATTTTGTTAGTAGTGTGTGGTGTACATAATCATTCACCTGCGGATCATCTCGAGGGGCATTCACATGTTGGAAGACTATCCTAAGAAAAGACTTCATTATTGGTTGACATGTCTAAAAGTATGGTAAAACCAAGGGATATTTGGTTACACTGAAACATAGAGACCCCTTAAATGCTACAACAATGAAAACAATATACAATATACGACAGAGACATAGAACAACTGAGAATGGTGGAAGGTCTCAAATGCAGCTACTATTGGGACAGCGGCAAAACATGGATACATTGAGTGCCATAGACAAATCAATGATACCGAAACCGTGACTGATTTATTTTGGGCACATCCGGTTAGTTTAGAATTGTTACGTGCATTTTCACATGTTTTGATCATGAATTGCACCTACAAGACGAATAGGTATCGTATACCTCTTTTAAAGATTGTTGGATTGACATCCACTGACATGACTTTAGTTGTAGCATTTGTATAGCTCCAATACAAGAGAGAAGATAGCTTTACATGGGCATTAAGTGTTTTGCGTGATGTGATTGGTGATAGTGCTCGTCTTCAAGTTATTGTGACGGATAAGGAGGTGGCTTTGATGAATGCAATCTTTACAGTGTTTCCTAATGCTACACATTTATTGTGTAGATGACATATCAGTAAGAATGTTCTTGCAAAGTGTAAGAAATTTTTTTTGACAAATGAGATTTGGGAAAGGTTCATCATGGGTTATAATGTATTGTGTTTTCAATAATAGAAGAAGAATACATCCAAAATCTTGCATCATTGAATCATAAATTCAGCACTTATCCGGATGTACTCGAATATGTGCGAAACAATTGGTTAGATATATATAGAGATAGATTTACGGGTTGTTTGGACGGATTGATGGATGCATTTTGAAACAACTACAACGAATAGAGTTAAGAGTGTGCATGCAAAGCTAAAAAGGTAACTTGGATCGAATAAAGGGGATTTGATTCCTCTTAGAATAGTATACATTTTTTGTTGCTTGAGTTGCAACATACAAGCATAAAAGCATCTTTCGAGAAGAGTAAGATAGTCGTCCAACACAACTTCAAGCCTTCCGAATTTAAAGAGCTTCAGAATAACATTTCTATAAAGGTGATGGAGATAGTTTTGTCTGAAATGAAGTGGACTAATTTTGTTGGTGTTGATGTTTCTGTATGTGGTTATGTTTATCGATGCATATACGGATTACCTTGCGCACACGAGATTGCATAATACATGAAGGAAGGTCACCTAATTCCCCTTGATTTTATACATTCGCATCGGTGTAAGCCTGACATGCTAAGTACCTCAACCCAGACAGGGCAACAATTAGATTGTACTATGACTTCCAAATGTTTATGAAATAGTTCAATGAATATGAAATAGTTCATGTTTTGACCTTTAAAAAAATGGTCTAAACATAACAAAATGAGATTACTCTGGAAAAAAAAAAAAGGAAAACCAACAAAAGTTTGGCTCTGTTGGCCTTATTACATGGACACATAAAATGTTGTACCCCCCCCCCCTTATAAGACCCTAAATAACCCACCTAACATGTACCCTTAAATCTAGACCTCTTGTGGGGTGGCACATACATAAGTTTTTTTGTGTTATTTGCATAAGAGATTGTTTTGTTCTGGAGAATATAGTTGGTTAATGTCAAGGCATTAAGAAAGATTCAAATAATTTAGGTTTCCTATATGGGTTTCCCCCTATAGTGTTACTTGGTGTGAAATTGATTATTGTTCTATATTTTTTCTTTTTTGGACTGAGCTGACTCATTCTAAACTTCAGTTGGCCCCTTTTTATTACAAGAAAGAATTTGATACCCTAGTACCTATAGCTTCGACCCATAGACAGAGCCTTAATCAATCCATTCTTGTTGTTGATCATTGAAACCCACTATCATTTGCACTCTTAGGGAATTTTCCTGCACAAAAAACAACAATGGGAATTATTCCTAACCTCACTTTTTTGTGTCCTTTGCCTCTCTCTAGTTTTTTGTTAGTATTCTTGTATGCTAGAACCAAGGTCTATGAGAGATATGGAGTGGGAACATATAGAATCTGTTACATTTAATTGATTGAGTCCTAAATATAGAAGAAGATCAAATAGTATGGTGTGGCGCCTTTTTTGAAAAAGGTAATGTAATATATAAGAGGAAACTCAAAGCATATACAAAAGAGCATGAGGCACACTGAATGCTAGGCAAAGCTAAACACAACAAGAGAAAGAAAAAAACCGAGGAATGATTCAAATCAAAGCTCCTCTATGCCATATGGATATAAGAGTCCCAATCAAAAAGCCACTCCCGATGAGAAGGATAATCGCCTTCTGAAAAAGAGACCGACCAGTCATAGAGTCTAGAGAGAACCGAGTCCATCAATTTCCGAAATGGACTAGAGGTGCCTTAAAAAATTCTTTTGTTCCGCTCCTCCCACATGGTCCAACATAAAGTTGCCGAAATCAACTTCCAAATCTCCTTTCCCAAATTACTCCAACCTCTACTAGACTGATGTGGCCAACAATGAAAGAGGCTCTGAAGGGATTCTAGCTGAATCCAATGCATCCCAAAACACATTAAAAAGTGATTTCACAGGGGGATTATACTCGGACAATGTAAAAATAGATGCCTCGAAGACTCTCCATCCGAGAGACACATGTAGCGCCAATATAGGGTAATCAAACCCCTATAGATTAAATTGTCAATTGTTGCAGCTCGGTCCCACCACAATTCCCCCATGAAGAAAGAAATTTTGGAAGGTAGTTGAGGATTCCAAATGAACTTGATAGGGAAGGAGATGGGGGTAGGAGTGCAGAGACCCTTATACATTGATTTAACCGAGAGGCCATTTTCTTCATTGAAGCCAAACCCTCTCATCATCTTTCTCCATATCACCTAGATGACACCCTTCAAGGAGTTCCAATGAACAACTCATCTCCTCAATCTCCCAGTCATTAAGGTTTCTTCTCGGTTGAATATTCCTCAAGCACCGCACTCTTATTTGGATCATATGATCTTTGATTGAACCCCACTTATACTCGGCCACACTATAACAAGTTGGAAATAAATTGCAAAGAGGCTCAAAAGCACACTAGGAATCATGCTAGAATAACACCTTTTCCCCATTGTTCACCTTTAACCTGATGAACCTAGAGAATAAATCGGCCCTTCACTAATTCCTTGTTAAATCACATAGCCTAAAGGCCTAAGGGGAGCCCATTATTCCATCCCCTCCACTCCTCACTATACTTCATAGCAACCACCCATCTCCATAGAGCCTGATTCTCAAAACTGAATCTCTAAAGCCGTTTATTGAGAAGTGCTCTGTTGGTGCCAGGTACAAAGTGAATGCCCAAACTCCCTTGGCATAGAGGCTTACAAACTTTCTCCTAACTTACCCAATTAATCTTCCTTTGCCATTGCTCTGAATTCCAAAGAAAATCTCTTTTAATTCTCTCAATCTGATTAGCAATAGATGCTAGAGCTTTGAAGAGAGATAAAAAAATAGATTGGCAGGTTTGATAAGACACTTCTCAACAAACCTAACTTACCCCCTTTTGAGAGAAATCTACCTTTCCAGCTTAAAACCCTCTTCCCCATCCTCTTAATAATCATTGGGTTCAAGATGGACTTAGACTTCGCCCTAAGCGGGAGACCGAGATAAGTGATAGGAAGGGGGGCCACCAAGCACTCGAGAATAGAAGCACATTCCTCAATGTTGGAGACTTCACCAACAACACTGATGGTTGATTTACTCAAATTGATTTTCAACCCTAAAAAGCCCTCATGAATAAGAAGAATGCTTCTCAAGTTTCTCATATAGTCCACATTGTTCTTGATCATAAATAAAGAGTCGTCTGCAAATTGAATGAAGGGGATCAACGACCCTCCCGCATTAGGAAAAAACCCTGCTAATAGCCCCACCGCTTCTGCTTTCGAGACCATTCTACCCAATAAATCAACTACCATAATAAATAGATAAGGGGAGAGGGGATCTCCTTGCTTGAGACCCCTGTTTCCTTTGAAAAATCCTTTGGTAGAGCCATTCACCAGAACATAAAAGGAGGGGGAGGACATGTAAATCTTCATCTAGTTTTTCCACTTTGCTCCAAAACCCATATTAGAGAACCCAATTGACATGATCATATGCTTTCTCCATATCTATTTTACAACTAATCCCTGCTTGTTTGCTCATAAACATGGCGTCAATGCATTCATTAGTCCAGAGAGAACACTCTGCTATTTTTCTGCTCGAGATAAAAGCATTACAAGAAGGAGATACAATCTGCTAAAGAGCAGATTTAAGGCACAAAGAAAGGATCTTGACCAGAAGTTTGTAAATGAAACCCACTAAATTTATGGGGCAAAAATCCTTTATCTCTATCTGACCTTTCTTCTTCGGAACGAGAGAAATAAAAGTTGCACTCAGACTTCTACACAATTGATTATGAAAGTGAAAGGCCTCTAAAGTCACCATTACCTCCTTGCCCAATACATCCCAACACACCTTGAGGAATTTAGTTGGAAACCTGTCTGGGCCCAGGGCCTTATCATCCTTCAGACTATCTAATGCAAGTTTCACTTCCTCTTCAAGGAAAGGTCTCTTAAGCCACCTTTTATTTTATCCATTAATTGCATCAAATTTAACTCCAATTAACACAGGCATGTGAGGCATTGGCTCTATATAAAGATCAGTATGAAATTGCTTAATGTGATCTCGGATCCTCCCTTGGTCATAGACCCACCCTCCTCCATTCGGAGTTTACTAATTGTATTAGTTGAACACCGCATATTTGCCAGTTTGTGAAAGAATTTGGTATTACGGTCACCCTTCTTCAGCTAAGTTACCCTAGATTTTTGTCTCCATGTATTTCCTCCATTCTTAGCAACCTGTTGTAATCATTAACAACTTCCATCTTTGTAAGTTTCTCAGCCTCTGATAGTGTGCCTGATATCTCTTTCCTTGCTATAGTTCGCAGCTTTTACAAGCAATCACTTTTTCTAGCCTCAATGTCCCAAACTCCTCCTTTTTCCACTTTGTAATTTTATCTTTCAGAATTGTAACTTCTAACTAAGCATGAAACTAGATGTCCCTTCCACCCTTATCTCCTCCCACAATCTCCTTAATTTCTCCTTAAAACCCGGAATTTCTAACCTCATGAGCTCAAACCAAAAAGGACAAGGCTCTAAAAAAATAGGATCAATCCAGAGCTAGATTGGAGTATGATTAGAACCCAAGTTAGGTAAGACATCTTGAACTTTTACAGGAGCTTGATCCATCCAATCCTAGGTGAATAAGAATCTCTCCAGCCAGCTACTTGCCCTCCCTTGTTGATTATTTGTCCAAGTATATTTTGCCCCAGTAAGAGGGAGAGCAATCAGCCCGTGGTCATTGATGAAATTGTTAAACCGTCACATTTGGTGGGTCATTCTGTTAGCTCAAAGTCTCTCCGCTAGAAAAAAAGTACATTGAAATCCCCACCAATGCACCATGGAACTTGTTATTCGTTACCCATCATACTTGTCTCTCATCTTACCAAAATTAGTTTGCTCGGATGGTTTGTATAACCCTGTGAAAGTCCATACCATCTCATCTTCCTTGTTCTTATATAAAATTGAAATAGAGCAGTCTCTAATCTAGAAATCAGACACCAATCAGCTTTGAATTCCAGGCTAGCAAGATTCCACCTGATCTCTGTGTTGTCCGCTTGTGGACAAATTTAAATGGTTTTCCATCTCACAAATCCATCATTATTTTCCTATTTACTGATTAGACTTTGGTCTCCTACAAAGTTATGAGATCCACCTTCTAATGCATTAACATATCCCTTATTCTCCCAACGCTTCTCCTCCATCCCGAGCCCCTTAACATTCCAAGAACATATGGCTTTCATCATCATTTATCGTTGATTGGGACCTCCCTCTCCTTTCTCTTCTCTTCCCCCAAACCTAATGCGTCTTCCTTCATCGTTGATATTAGAATGAGGTTTTTTTAACTCCTTAGAGTGGCTACCCCTTTTAGATTGCATCAAATTAAATATTGGCCTCTTTGGACTCTAGCTTCGTCTTCTTTCGATTTCCTAGAAGAAGTCCTCCACACATTGTTCCATTTCTTGAAATGAGTAACCCAATCTCCTCTTAACCTCAACCACTTTTTGTAGGACCCAGTTTGAGGATGAAGGGGGAGGGGCAGCACAAGGATTGGTTCCACACCAGTGACCTACTCCATTTCCTCAAGCCCCTCAACTTCTTGCCCTTCCCTTGTCAAAATCACGGAGGCACCATCATCAGAAATATAATCCCCCCATCGCCTTGCGGCTTTGTTTGGCCTCTGAAGATTGACTAAGTCTCTCTCGCTTTCAAGACTAACACTATGACGATCAGCCTCCAAAAAAAATCACCAGAATAAGATTTGTTGCAACCTACTCTAGAGTCGAGATTTTCCATGCATGATTGTAGACTGATTTACCCAAATCATCTCTTACCATTCCAAGTCCTCCTCTTCATCATTCGAAGGGGACGAAACCACCTTTCCTTTCCCTTTTTCGCTAGGAGCTAGGGAAGGCCTTTGATCGATGGTCATCTCAATAGGTTCCTTGATCATGATTCCACCCCTCGGATTCCCTACGCCTTTTGATGCCTTCTCCGGCACTGGACAACATGCATTTGAAGCCATGCATCCCTAGTCTCCCTTTTTACCTCCCCACTTGCCACGTTATCCGCTTCGCCTCTCAGGTTCTCAATGTGGGATTGCTTTTCCTTCTTTATGCCTAGGATGATCATCTTTAACCAAACAACCTCCATTTCTTACAATCCCTCTCCCTTTGCTATGCAAATACTGTCCAGAGTGTGTCCAGAGTGTCTCTTATTCTAGGACTTTTTACCGAACTCCACTGAATATAAGGAACCCTTATTCTTATTTGGGCCTATCATTTATGATCAATCCCTATGATAAGGCCCGTATCTTCGCCTGTGGATCATTGGCCTGTAGCTAACAGGGCTTCTGAACTTGGGCTTTGCCTAATTTTTGGCCCATTTCTGTTGGGCCTTTTAAGTCATTCTGATTTTTGTCTTGAATCATTGGTTCGTAACTGAACCGTCACCCATGACCCCGTTCCACCCAAGATCTTGATTCATCTTGATCCAAACGTCTCCCCTCCTTCATCTCAACTCCCAATCTTTTTTTTCGATACTGTACTACACCATTTCCCCCCGGTTCAAATTTCGAATCCTCCCATATTTCCCACTTTGGATAGTTCCCTTTATACGGATTGCCTACCTCACTGGAAATGCTCTGATTTCTTATACCTCCTAGCACAATATGATTTGACGAAGGAACAAATTTAGGCAACTACCGCTTTAAGAGCTCCACCTCGAACACCAAGGTCCCATCCGAGACCTAGATAGACTTGGGTGCTCTTTCCGGCTAGCATACTCTCATTTTTATCCACTCCAATGACTCAGGGTCAGGGAGGTCTACTTCAATCAGCCCCCCACAAGGCTCCCCCATTTTTTGAAAAGTTGACAACCCCCATAAGTGCGCTAGAAGCCCATATCCCCACACCCAGCCACCTTATTCATCGCCTCTTCTCCGACAACACCCTGCTATAGGATACTACACATCGAGCATCAGCCCCCCTTACTAGGTCCTGATTCCTTCAAGTAAAATGTGGTCAGCCTCCATTGCAAATGGAAAAAAAGAAGGAAAAGACCTTTTGTCATTCTTCACACCTACAATTCTCCTCCCATATTCGAGACCTTTCTTCCCCACTGACGAAGCGCATAGGTACTAGGATTTCTCCAACCACCCTTCCCACCAGGCACGATTTCAATCGAGTTATTCAATGCACCACTTCCTTTTTCGAAAAGAAATCACTGCACTTACACCGCTGAAGTTCTTGACCTAAGGCTTTGGTAGTTGAGGCTATATGTTTGCAAGACCAACCTCTTTGCAGGATTCTTGAGACTCTTGGACCCCACATCCTTCGTTCCTTTTGTCCAAATCTCGATTCTGATGATCAGCCAAGTCGTTCTTCCTTCTGGAAGGATGTCGAGACCACGAAGGCCCCAACCAAGGTGGGGTCTTAATAGGATCCCTTTAATTACCTCTCATCGCCACTTTTTAATCTTTTCTTTTCATCGTCCTCTCACTTGCTGATTAAAGCTATCAATAAGAGATGACCTCTCATTGCCGATAACATCTCATTATCAGTCACCAACTATGTTGCTTTTGCGGCCTAATATCCTCTGTGATGCACGAGGGCCAAGGCAAAGGGGGGGAATCAATTCACTTTTGGAGTTGTTACTTCACCCCCAAAAAGTGAATTGATTCCCCCCCTCTGTCTCAGCTCCCAAGCATCGCAGAGGCTCCCTGCTTTTGCACTACTCAGGTATCTTCTCTATTCACTTTGCATGACATTTGATTCATACTAAATCATAAACGGTCACTAGTCATCCAATTCTATGGTTCAATAGTCATACTCTTAAGCATAGTTTCATCACATGGCACATATTTGCAATCTTCCTACTCAAAGTTTGCTCATGAAGTTGAAGATCATCAACTCTTCTCGAAGTTGCTTTTGTTGGAATGGTAAGGAAGATATTCAGCTTTTTTCTTTCAATGTTGTTTGGCTGCTTCAATTTGGAATTGAAGTTTGAAGAGATACTGTTCTAATAGAAGGTGTATAGGATATTGGGAGGCATAATACAATTGGGTGCTTTAAATATTCAAAGGGGATTTCTTAACAACAATTGTAGGGAAGATGTCATTTTACTCCAGTGTATCACATTTGGAAGGAAAGAAATTAAAGACATTTTTTCAAACTCTTGTCAATCAATCCAATCGATAGTTAAAAGCATTGTGTTTGAAGTCCACGCCAGATGTGAAGACATTTCCATGCCTTATATTGACTCCACATTTAAAAGGCATGTTATGCAAGTTGGGGTATGAGCTATGATAAGTGAATTTAATTCCCACAGTTTGTACATGGACGGCACCCCCATTGGAAGGTATTGCTCTAAACAATGATGGATCGATCTCTCTTCTTTGCAATGGTTATGGGAGTATATTTAGAATTTCTAATTGATATCCTATTATCTCTTTCATTGATGTGAGGACATAAAGAATTCAATGTCAGCCTTATATGAGCCAATTATGGGATTTTGATGCTTCGAGTTTGTTGAAGTTAGGAGTCTGTGGCATGAAGCTAATCAACCAGCTGATTACATGACCTCCTTTTGTTCTTCTGGTGAGGAGAGTGTAATCAATCTTGATGATTTCCTTGGAGTTCTTGATCTTGTTAAGAAGTATTCAGATATTTGTACTTATCAATGCTTGTAATTTCTTTCATCTCAATTAATATATTCTTCAATTACTTGCAAAAAAAGTCCATAAGACAGGGAATGGATGACCACTATTCTATGAGTACTAAGTTGACTAGGATTTACATGTTGGAATCTATGACTAAAAGCTCAGTGATGGAATGTGAGCAATATGATGCTGCAAAGGTGATGAGTGCTCAAGAAAAATAGTTGTACAACTAATTGTATTACTTGAACACATATTTTAATAAGAACAAAGCTTTTCTAAGATGTTTGAGGGAACCCTAGTTAAAGACCATGCTAATGAGACAAATATTTTTGATAAAGAATTGTGTATGTGGGTACAAAGTTCTTCAAGTTTTCTAAAAGATGAAAAATAAATAAAAAATCTAAAATATGAAGATTATACCTTCATTTCAACAAACTCATGAAAAAATCATTGTAGTGTAACCTTTTCTTTTCTTTTCTTGTTTGGCTTTTGTATTCAAAACTTCCCATGTATTAAGATTTGTGTTACTTGAGCCCAATCCTTTGCTCTACATCAATTAGAAACTCTTCAATCCAATTTGTTATATGTGAGATGTTTGAGGACTTATACATTTGCAGTTTGGGAAAAGACTCCATTTAGTATCAAACACTTGCACAGGTGTGCCA
>JAOXJP010234454.1:0-10161 GCA_025762735.1 Platanus orientalis
AAACTGGTGCGATCTTTGGTTCGCTTCTTTCTTCTTCTTCTTCTCCGTTTCTATTTTTTTCAGAGTTATTTTTTTCAAGATCCATTGATTTTTATTTTTTATTTTTTTCAAAGAGTTGAATTTCCGTTTCTTTTTTATTTGCTCAAAGCTTTTCCCCCTTTTTTGTGTTTTTGAGTAAATTTTCACAGCCGAATAACGCGTTTAAATATATATATTTTATTTAATCAGGAGACTCTGTCGAACAACGACCAAGATGATTCTTCATCGCGAAGATCGCCTTCTACAGACAAATTTGCTCCCAGGTTCGATGGTTTGAGATTCATTGAAACTCTCGTCACAGCTCACAGATGATCAAATTCCGATAAATTCAGTGTTTTGTAAAAAAAGAAAAGAAAAAAGAAAAATTTGGTATGATGGGTTTCTTTATTTCTTTTTCTTTTTTCCTTCTTCAACAGTTTTGATAGAATATTTCTTTTCTTGGATACAAGTAGATGAGGGGAAGTTGTAGTAATTTGTGAGGTTAATTGGTTGGAAGAGAATGTAACTTAATTCAACTTAATTTAAATTTTAATATTAGTGCCAAGCTTTTTCCTTAGTAGTTTAGTAACCGGCCCCAAATTTTTGGACGGGTTGGTCAGTATATCACATGGCATATCATTAGCTATTATTTTCTTTTATTTTAAGAACTTATATACGGGTTCTTAAGGTTTCTTGAGCCCACCCTTTTTTTTTTTTTTTTAATTCCTTGTAATCTTATAATAAGATTAGTAATTATTGAACCTGTTCTATTATAATTGTCAGATTCAAGCCATCAGCATGAAATAGTTTATTCTAAAAAAATTATAATGCACCTGTAATACAAGGGGAGACCATATATTATCAAATAGTTCATGAGTGGTATATGTAATTAACCCCTTTATTTAGGGAAAGGATGTTCTGACCAGGATGGTGTCCAGGGCACCAAAGGGCCATCATAGGGAATAAAATGCGTATTCCATATTCAAAAAATGCATCACCCACCCATTTTATTCCATATGATTTCTCCTGATGTCCTGGACACCAAATCTTGGACAGAAAATCCTTTTCCTTTATTGTAATCTTATTAAACTAATGAACTGGTTTTATGCCATACTTGCCGGGTTCAAGCCATCTGCATGGAATAGTTTAGTCTAAAAGATTTATAATGCAATTATAACATTTAGGGACAGTAAAGTGGCGATGGTTAAGAAGTGAACCGGTGTCTGGTTCAGGTTGCAGCAAGCCATGAACAAAAATTGGTTTGATTTTTACTATTTTAGGGTATTTATCATTGTATCTCTTTCTATTCCTTCCATTCTTTTTAATTGAAGGTTTTCTTTTTTACTTTGTTTATATGCTCAACCTGCCCTGGTCAGACCGGGTTATGTTCAATCAGTTCAGGTTTGAATTTGTCAAAAGACTCAAAACCCATACCATACCCACATCTCTAATAAGGCAACAATTTGTTTGGACTAACCAGCTCACTGGGCAACCCAGGATCTGGCCCTTTTCCTGGGTGACTTATATTTAGATGTGCGAGTATCAAACTATGAATCTAAACAATGTCATTGGTGATAGGTTCTTTCTTTTCTTTCTCTCTCCCATTTTTTCAATAATAAAATTGGGTCTTACACTTGTGGTTTTGGTTGATTATGGTAGCTGGGTTTCGAGATGGCCTTTCAATCTCGCACCAACTACTAGTGGACGACAGCTTGAGCCTTGTTACTTGTGTTTGCATGTGACTTCAATGTTCACGAGGGCATGTCCCGGGACTCCCAAGTCTCACAATCCATCTCTCTGCATCAGCCTTTCATTTTCAAATTAACATTGGAAAGCAACTAATGCCCTGATGGTTGCGGTACCGCCTCTCAAAAAACTGTTTTTGGTGCTTGAAAACGCTTTGATTTACGTTTTCAACTTTTAGTGTATTCAAAATTTTACTGTTTCAAAACCTTAGTCTCACATTGACTAGGATAGGAAATAAAATCAGTACATATATTATGACCTTCCTTATCCAGTGTATATATAAAGAACTCTCTCCCGTGTAACGACAGCGCAGCATATACATGCATGGTCAAGGACACTTGAGATACACTTTGCACTTTACTCGTGTACATTATTGCATTAGGACGAGATTGGCAACTGACTTGATGAACTTGACACAGCTCTTGTAGGTGGTGATTTGTGACTTTTTTTAGAACATTGATTTTGTCATAATTTTCAGATTTTTTTAAACATTTAATTATCCAGATTAATCCTTTTTTTCATACGAGAATAATGTGCTAATCTCCATTTATAGAGATATGTAAACCTAGTAGGAAACTGCACCTCACAGTTTTGGCTTTTAATTTTGATATAGAAAGTTCAACTTAAAAATACATGAAAAAGAGAACTTAAAGGTTGAAATAAAAAGTTGGAGCTTTTTCTTTTGGAGAACTACCTTGTTATTTTCACAAGTAACATTGGTAAGGAAGCTCTTAACTACAACAATGACCATTTTTCTGTGCTTGATTAAAGTTTATAATTTTAGATGTGTTTTTTCTCTTGTTTGTATTCTTAGATATATTAAATCAGAAGCGGAATCTGAGATATCTTGAGTCTATTAGACCAAAAGAATAAAGTCCAACATTACTTCCAAGCAATTGCAAACTATTTGATCATGGTTGTGATTGAAGGAAGCTGGCTTTTACATTGCTGGGTGTGCACTTATATGACAAATCCAACTTTTAGCGAGTGGGTTCTCATCGAGGGTCAAATCCTCAGGTCATCTATCTCCATGACTAATCTTCTACATCCATCATTAACACATAATTAAGACAAAAAAAGGAAAAAACATAATCTCTTATCAGTTGAAAGTCTTTTTTCTTTTTCCTTCTTAAATAACAGATCCAAAACAAAACAAAGCCCAACCCATCAACCATAACCACCCAACCATATAAAGACTCCTACTTAGGAAGAAGAAGAACCTCACCCTCTCAAAACCTTCCTAAAGCTGCCAACATAAGTGGCTGTCATTGATTTTCTTTTTCATTGCCCCATTATGAGACAGTTATGGTGGTTCAGACCAGACCGCAGCCAGTTGGGGCAAGGCCCGTTAGAATGTCAACAGATTGAGATTTGTCTCCTAGGATTGGAAACCCAGGAGCTCTATTCAGAGAGGAGCTGCAGTTATCCACTCTTTCCAGAGGGATACTGTAAACAGATATTGCTTTGGTGCCTATCTTTCCGCGTGATGGACCTACCCATACGAAGGCGGCGGGATGTAAGTGCATCCAATAAAACCTCCAAGGCATCCTCCATTGCTTCAGCCTGTTTATCCAAACCATGCAAACTAAACTGGGTAAGAAGGTGCATTTCTGACAGAAGACCGATGGCTGCTGCTGCTGTACAGGTACGATCCCATGATGGTTGGGGTCTGCATCAGAATGTCAAAATATTTAAAGATGAAAGTGGCACTAGGAGAAAAATGAGGAACCAGAGATGGGGGATAAAGATTAAGTTGCATTTTACCACTCACCGAAGTTTATGCATCGTAGACACACCTGGCATGGCCAGAGAAATGCATGGGGGGTCTTCTTCTCCCCAGACCAATTTTGCATGTTCCTATCCACAAATAACACTGTTGTGGGTAACACATCCAATTGGTAACTTCATATGCACTTCTATGTAGTAAAAATTGGCTGGTTCACTGACATGGCAATCAGGTAAAACCAGAATTTATGTTTTTCCACGGTAGGAAAGATAGGCCAAAGTCTTAATATTTTTATTTTGACAATATGGAAGTCACAACATAAATATTAATCCAAAGTCCCAACCAATCCTTTATAAAGTCACTCCATAAAGAAATGATGTGTAACAGCATAAAACACACATGTAAGAGATACAGGGACAATTATCAGGACAAAGGATTGAACATTTTCATTCTTTTTCATCTCTTATTTATATAATGAATTTCACATACTTGCATCAGGAGGCCAAGATGGGAAAAATTCCTTCTCCCTTGCCAGTACCTACATTTAATGGGGCTTGAGACCTGTCTTTTGATTGGTTCCATCCAGGAGACCTTCCAGGTCAAAAAAACTGCCCACTCATGATTGATGATCTAATCTATAGATCAGTTTGCCATAAGTTTTTACCATACAAAAGAATTCGGTAGGTAAGGTAATCAGGATTATCCAATCAGGTTGAATATTGACCTTGGAAATCTCCTAAGTTGGATCATTAAATAATGCATCAGAGAATGTTCGGAATGCCTGTGTACAGGCATATGATGGAGCAGGGTTATTACCCTTCATGACAGAAGTACTTTAATTACTCAGATTTAAATAACTAACTTACATGTAAATTCATTTAGAAACATTTTAGAATGTGCACTGGTTGGCAACAAAGATGTTTATCTCTATTACCTTCAAACGCCTGAACATTGCAGCTGAGTTGCTCCATGTACCATCAATCAAAACAAAGTTTATAGGCTCATCTTCATTCGTCTGTGCATAGAACCAATATGAAAATTACCACCTCGTTTAACTGAAAGAGGGAATAAGAGATTTCAAAGTAAGCAGACCCAAAGAAACATGCACAAAGATACTTCTAAGAACATGCAGATTTATTCTCTTTGTTTGTGTTCTCACAATGTCCAAATGAAATTCATTTGTCCTCACCCCCATCATTAATGCTTCTCTGTTCCCTCACAGTTATCACTATTGAACCATAGGGCCCTCCTAGTTGGCAGCCAAAAAGGGCCCCACATGTTGGCCATGTAACCCTCTGATCATTTAACTAAGAGGAAATGAAAGATTTCAATGTAAGAAGACCCAAAGGAACATGCGAAAGATACTTCTAAGCACAAGAAGATTTGTTCTCTTTCATTTATGTTATCACAATGATCAAATGAAATTCATTTGGGTCTCTCTCCCCCCCCCCCCCCCAAGGGCTCCACATGTTGGCCATGTCACCCACTTGTAGCAAACTTCAACTCAATAACACCTCGCACATGGCAAAATAAAGCCCTCCTTTCTGAGTGCTTTCCAATTAAAAATTTCAAAACTTTAACATCTATTACAAGGAGAAAATCTCGATATGTGGTGAAACATGGACATAATACATACATACAGAATTGTAAGAGAAACAAAAATCCCCATAAAATAGTATTGTGTGAATTGGTATATATATATCATTAGAAAAGTGGGAGTGTTTGTGTATATATATTCAGAAACATGAAAATTGAAAAATGAGCTTCACAAACATGAACTATGATGTGAGCACCATCATAGGTCAAGATGTCAGAAAATACCATTGGTGGTTGGTCTTCTAAACTGGCTGAAGACCCATGAGAAAAGGTGTCCTGAACTGACGTGGTTGATGCATTCTTATTGGGATAAAGGAACCAAACCATGTTTTTTCCTGAAACAGCAATAGCTCTCAATCAGGAGAGGACTAGAGTAAACAATATTAATGTATAAAAAGAGGTGAAATAAAACAGTAAGCAAAATATGTATAGAAATAGGTTAAAAAAAACTAAGTTCCACAATGTACACAACAGTAAAATTGTAATGACTTGATAACTCTAAAAAGAAAGCCAGTAAAAGAATTGCCAACACACCAATAAGCATTACAAATCGCATTTGCTAATAATAATGCCTGAAAGTGAAAAACGACCACTTCCATCATTCCATGTTAATGAGTCAAAAAAGCACCATCCATGAGATTACTAGATGTCCTACCAAAGGGGAAAAAAGAAAAAGGAAAAAAGAAACATCTCTTCCCAAAGGGGGATAACAAATGGAATATCTGTAAGATGCAAAACATGACTGAACTCTGAAGTCGCAAAACGTAGATCAGTTTTGCAAGGTTACATAAGATCTGGATACCAACTACTACACATTACCCACCAGATATCTAAGCACATCAAAGTATATATGTATTTTACTTTCTACATTATAATCTTACTGACTAATAAAATGAGATTCAGAGAAGTTCCACATGTTCCAATACTGAAGTGAGATTTTAAAGAGAATAGTTGTTTAAAATATGCAAGTTTCAGCTAGATACAACATTCAATGTTACAAGTATATGTATCAAAGGATATACCAAAAATAGTATATGTATCAAAGTAGAAAAACGTTTGTCACTGTCAGCCACCTAATTACAGCAAAAAGAATGGACTTCCCAATGAGTTGGAATTCCTCAATTTCAACATTCTATTTTTCTTCAAACAAAGGATATCGATCTAGAAAACCTTTAGGAAACTTCCCTTAGCTTTTGAAAGTTGACGACTGAGAGAAATTCTCCTACAGTGATTGATTGGTTGGCTATCCTCAAGAAGATGTTGTTCTTGGAGAGTCCTTTATTTTTTCAGAGAGACCTGATCCTTGGCTTCTTCCATGAATACCTCATTCCACTAGATGCCAAGATTAAGAACTCTATTGCAGATGAGCTGGCAAAAGGAGGAGTTTTTAAGGAAGTATTCTGCTGTAGGCCAAATCCTCTTGGGCGATTGTGACTTCAGGCCCTAGCTTTTTCTTTCTTTCCCTCCTTTCATTTTCTTTTATTCTCCTAGCTGTTCTCCATGGAATTCCCCTGATCCCAAGGATCCCTTGCTTCTTTGCACATATTTTTCTCTTCATTAAGTCATTATTCATAAAAATAAAATAAAAAACCTATCAGGTATCAATGCTAGCAGGAAATCCAGAAAAGAACTCCATTTATCCATCCAAAAAAAATATCTCCATTTTATGGGAAAATGCAAAAGCATGTCAAAGGAAACTCACTATTTGTCAATTTCGTTCAAGTGGAGGCAAAGATCTGCAAGCTTAATGGCAGGTGAGTTAGCCAAACAGGGTGTGTCCAGACCTAGTTTTGTGAGTGAACCAAGAATCCTTTTGTAGTGAATGACATTATAATCTGGACCTTTGGTTCCCAGCTGCCTTTTGGGGGCAGTGGCCTTGTCTGAATCCGTGTACCATTAATTCTAATTTATAATTTTCTATTATTCCTTAAAAATCACTAGTAGTCAAACAATAATAATGTTACACTTAGAAGATGTCAGCTTGCTTAGTTGGTAAAGTTTGTGGGTGTTGTACCACATACCTGGGTTCAAAACCCATCTTCACCTATAATTTACCTATCAAGAAAAAAATAATAATGTTACACTTATTCTATTGTGTCCAAAGGGATTCCTCCTAAGAATTTCTTCTTCCTAGACCTCTCATGTGCGGCACATACAAACAATTTATGGATAGAGAAGGCAAAAAGATTGGCACCGTTAAGTCCTGTTGCAGATTTAATACCTATCACAATTAAGAAATGATATCAACATAGTTGGAAACCAATCTAGGTTTTTGTAAAGATCATCCTGGCTTATGAATTTC
Source organism: Platanus orientalis (assembly GCA_025762735.1). Lineage (NCBI taxonomy): Eukaryota > Viridiplantae > Streptophyta > Magnoliopsida > Proteales > Platanaceae > Platanus > Platanus orientalis. The sequence continues at coordinate 7,389 of JAOXJP010234454.1, forward strand.
TCTGCTTTAGGTAATTCTTTTTTCCTTTTTACAATTACCAAGTTTAGTAAGTTTTCCATGGCTTGTAATATTTTTCTGCTTTTGGCTATATATGTATAATTTATTTATTGTTTTGATAAAAGAAAATTCATTAAAGGAGATAAGGCATTCCCAAAGCCAAATTTAAGATCATTTTATAGGTCTTCCAGTGTATTCATCATGTTGAAGTTGCCATGTACAACACACTACGACCATATGAGTGCCCAACATTGACATACATCATCCACTTGTCCAATGCCAATGCCAGGTTCCACACATTCTGAAAAGTCGACAAGATAAGGGAATAAAAAAAAAAGAAAAAGAAAAAAAAGCATTATTTTTTAATATTGGTTGAAATAAGCATCCCAATTCAAACCAGAATCAGAAAGAACATGCTGTTCAAGACATATGTTGAACCTTTAATTCATGCATAACGGGAGCTGGAAAGTTCTTCTACTGATCCAATGCCAGTAGAATCACTCTGTAGATCAGCCAAAAAGTATGTAAAGTGTTATTGGTGAAACAGCATTACCTTAACTATTTTTTCTTATTTTTTCACATAATAAAGCATGCTGACATGTGAAATATATCACATAACTAAGGTTCATCAAAACCTGCAAGTTTGAATGCATTCCACATGATTTCTTCATGTTCGGCTATGCCATAGAGGCACAATCTTGAAGCATGAATTCCATATACTTGCCACAACAATTTTCCAGTATTGTTTTGCCGCAGGAAATCCTGTAGGAAGGTCAATATCAGTAAGTTACAAGTGAATTTCAATGGAATAGGACACTGGGTAACAAGATTCAAACCTTGGGATGCATATACAACCAGAACCGTATCCCAGGCCATAGAGAGCAGGGTGTGATTTTTGAACACATACAGTCTTCCATAGCAAGCCAGCACTGAAAATTAATATTAAAAATAAAAATAAAAAAAGAAAGAAAGAAACTAAACAAGCATATACCATGCTCTTCTCTTCTTTTCATACAAGAAACAAATAACAAGGATTTAACAAACCATGTCAAACCCATAACGTCATGTGGGGATCCATAAATACCTTCTGACAAAGGTAACCCCTACTTCCAAGTAAACGACATGCTATCTGTCGAGCTGCGAAGAATTGGAGTTTCTTTTCAGAATCACCTAAAGCCTTGTATGTTGCTCTATGTTTTCTATCCTCTAGAACCTTGAAATCTCCCTGAAAATGACAGTGTAGATTAAATTAGAGAATTTTTTGCAGCTACGGGTGTCATGTCCCATGAGAGATAGATTTTTTAAATGGCAGGGCAGTTGAGAAAAAAAATAGAAGGCTGAAGAAAAGAAGCAAAGCAAAGACCTTGTCAACTAAAATATAATACATACTCGAGTGCATCACCTCAGTAACCAAAATTCACTCAACCTCTTTGCTACTTACAGGCTTTAACATTGAAAGAATACACAATCATCTCCATCTTGCAATGATCCCTATTTGATGTTGGGCCAAGGTCATCCTTATCAATACCACTTGGCCAGCACCAAACCCTATGAGTCAAGCCGAACATGGTAATCACTGAGACATTTAGGTGATGTTTATCATGACTCGAGCTCATTTCAGTACCCCTTGGAAACCTATCAGTACCCCTGTTAGTGAGACAACCTATTAAAATTGCCGCCTACTCAGCCGAAATCTTAAAACCCTGATGGCTAGATGTCATGTTCTTCTAATACAACTCATACCGTAAGAAATATCAACTCTTGGGGATCAATTCAATTACTTTTGGATTTCCAGAAGAACAAAGCAATTGAAATAATTACACAAAAATCTCTCCTACACATGTTACCAAACAAAATTAATAAATAATAATATCTTACCAAAAAAACAAAAATAATAACAATATCTCTCTCCTACATTCACTGCCTACAATGGCCCCCAGGTCAAATATTGGACTAAACTCAATTTCATCATGCTTGTTTCATGATTTATTGCATCAATTATATTAGAAGGGATCCCTAATATGTACCTAATTTGTTGGAAGCACTGTCCTAAGGAACCACAGTAGCCAAAGTAAGAGGACCGGTCTTGGACAACCAGAAGGCTACAATTTGGTGATTATAATCATCAATAAAAATTACTTGAATTTGCACCAATCCTCCAAAATGGGGTGCACTGATGGTAGAAAACCAGCAGTTAATGATCCCCGTTATAAAAAGAGAATAACAAGAAAAAAAATTCCCATGTCATGGTTGATGATAGAACTATATATTTCAAAGTTTAATGTTCCTTTCAGCTCAACTTAACTCAATAAAGCCCTAGCATTTGAATCAGCTGCACAAATCCCATTCCATGATTCAAATCTGTCTACGTCATATCCTCTAAATCGGCAAGTCTTTTCTCACTGCCTTAACCTTTGTCCTTTTTTCGCTTCTACTTTTCCTTTAGGCGCCTTCAAGTTGCACCCAGTTTCTTTTTTTCCCCTTCTGGACAAATCAAGTAAGGAATTTATCAAAAGGGAAAACCACAAGAAGAGACTGCTGCAGAATATAAGAAACTATACAAAAGCAAATCAAGGGCAATACAAGATGCTATCCTATTAAAAAATGAAGTCCTGATAGCATTTATTTTTTAAACACTTAGACCTAGAAGCCCAAAAACATAAGGAGAAATGAATCCGGAAAGCTACTTTGAGCAGCTCACTATGGGCTCTGTCAAAAAATTTTGCAATTCTTTTTTTTTTTGGATAAAGTAAGAATTTATTAAGAAGGGGATAAG
>JAOXJP010234455.1:0-10161 GCA_025762735.1 Platanus orientalis
CCCCCCTTTCCATTCATTCTTAGACTCTCCATGTTATAAGGGACCCATCCCTTAACTCAGTCAAGTGACCCCTCAGTGGGACATAGGGTCCCCTCATTTACTCCCTTTTTAGACTGTTTTTAGTGTGAAAATCATAACTCCTTGAACTGGAGGAATTAAGTGATGAGATTTTGACTATGAGTCACTGTCATAGTGATCCACATGTCCACCAAATCTTAGTACAAGAGAATTCCATTTGACCCACGAAGTAGACCCCACTTGCTCACTGTCTAAGTGTGTTTTACATAGCACAGATTAAGCAATGGGTGATACTCAAATTTTTTCTCTTAATCTATTTATGATTTTCACAAGATTCTTTCTTTATTCATTAGTTAACTAATTTAGGCAACTAAATTAATTTTTGTAAGTCATTTCTTTATAGTTTCATAATTTTACTGTAATTTAGTTCGAATTAATTTTTCTACTGTTTTTATGTTACATTACTCTTGCTATCATGATTGTTTGCTAAATAATTTTTTATAGACTTAGTACTTTGCTCTAAATTTTGTACAATAGATTCATGACATGTTATAAATATCCTCTGTCAAATTTGGGCTCAACACCATGAGTGTAGCCCCCGGAATGAGTCTCAAAACCCACTGGTTTTTCAAAGTACGGTGTTGTTTTGCACATTACCTACCCCTTTCAAAAACTCCAAATAGGATTTGCCCTTGTTCAATGGGGATGGGATTTCTTAGAGAACTCTTTGGGATAGTTACCTAACCCCCTGAAAAATCTCAGGCACAGGGGACCCCATTTAGTGGCCCAAAAACCAAGAAAACAAGCAACTGGTTTTTTACTCGGAACCAGTACGCTTTAACTTTCACTACTATGAAAGATCAGACGTACCAGAAGTTTAGGCGTACAATCTAAGATCAGGTGGACTGACCTGAAGGGCCCATTATGATATTCTTTTGTGTCCAACCACTAGCAAGGGTGGGTGCACCCTTAAAAGGCCCCTAAGAAGAACCCTAAATCCCTGAATTTATTAATACAATAAAAAAAGATCTATTAGGACCAGTCCGCCTAAACTTTCAATACTGTGAAAGATTAGGTGTACAGTATGAGATTAGGCGTACCCTCCTAGACATTTCTACCCTTCTATTCCTAGATGTCCAAAAGTTTATAAAAGACTTATAGAACCTCTTAAGTAACTTAGGAAATAACTTTAGAACTCAGTGTTCACTGGAATAGCAGAGTGGGGTCCATCTAGACCAGTACGTCTGAACTTTCACTTCTATGAAAGATCAGGTGTACTAACAGAAAATGACCAAAATCTAACTTTTAAAATAAATTTTTTTGTTTAATATCATTAAGGTATTGTTGGGTCAAAGGAGCCACCCTAAAAAGGTGGATAATTGGGGTGCCTAACACCTTCCCCAATTACAACCAAACAACTTACATTGAATTCTTGAATAGACCCAGACCAGTCCAAGAGTCATCTTAGGCCTGCGAACCTAACCCGGGCTACAAGGCCCAAACCACTCATTTTTCCCAAGAAAAGAGACAGATGTCCAACTTCATTTGTAAACCTCAAAGTTGGTGGTGACTCCCAAAAAAGCGAGGCCGACGGTATTCACCGTGCCAGGCTTTGCATCCTGCAGAAGTGGATGCAAAGACCCCCCAGGTTTTTCCATGACACCCACACCTTCCAAAGGAGCTTCCCCCTTGGGGATATAGATCTACTAAATATTCCACACTCCAAACCTCCAACAAAGCCTCCATAGATCTAAAAACCACCTAGTTGCAATTAAACCTCCTCAACCCTCTTTTTTGCAAGGCCATTCACAATCTCATTGGTTATCCATGGAATATGAGAAAGGGTAAGGTTCAGCATCTTGATGATTGACCTAATCTTATGAACGTAATGGGACAATTGCCAAGAACCCAAACCAAACCATGACCCTACTGCACAACCACCATAGAATCCCCCTCCACAAACCCGCCCTTAGCACCAAGATCTTTGAGCTCACACAGGTCTATAAGAAGCGCCAACTTCTCTGGCTTTGTCGAGTCATAAACGCTAAGCGGAGCACACACCACCCTCACAATCAGCTCGATTTAAGACCAAAAGCTCTAATACCAAACTGATGTAAGACGGCCTAGGGCCTTAGATATTCTACGGGGTTATGGGACCAAGAAGGATCTAAAAAGGTTCAAATATGCAGGAAGTAACCCTCAAATTATGGATTAAATAGATTAAAGAAGACAAAAAATAAAAGTTCTAGTTGCTGGACAGAACTAGGGCATCACAAAAACTAAGTTAGGGTTCTCAGATTAAGGTGAAACTTTGTAGGATTATAAGGTTATGAACTAAGAGTTAACCCTCCAAATCTAGGCACAAACGGATTAGTAAAAGTATATAAGACAAGCAAAACTCAGGTTTGTCCCAAAAAATCTAACATTATAGAATGGCCTAAGTCAGTCAATAAACATAAGGGAAAAAAAAACAAGATAAGGAACAAAACTTCAAAACTTCAACACAAACTAATTGTGTCACCATATGGATGGTTTATGATGTAGCAGAATTCGTTGACGCTTGTGTTATGATGAAGGAGTTTAAGAAGTAGAAGAGATGAAAAAGAAGAAGAAGAAAAAGAAGAAAACAAAACACCTAGAATCACTCTAGGGTTCCTAAGAATCACTCCTAGGGTTGGGAATCATTCAACAAAGTAGCAACAATAACCACAAATCAATATTCATTCATTCCTCCAAAACTGAAGTCACAAGAATTATTTTTAGGATCCAATAGATATGGCGTCTAACCCTATTAGACAAAATTATAATACTACCCCTGCACAAAAAAGTATACAAAAACCCTTTTAAACTCTCTACCAACTTGACCAAAACCTATGAAACTTTAAAAAAACTAAACTAAGACCTGAAGATCAAAACTTAATGGTTGGACCCCTCATATAATATTTGGAAATGATAAAATACCCTTTACAAAAAAAAAAAACCATGTAAACAATAAAAAGACATAAAAACATTACAATCTTTGTTATGTTGTTCCGCATTATTCTCCCCTAGTATGAAAAAACTCAACATCGAGTTTTGTAGTGATGAAGGATCAACAACATTGGGTAATTTTGACAGCTTAACCATATAGCATGTTCTCCATAATAAAATCTCTAATGTTGCACTTTCGTTTTATAATTGGCTTTGTTGGCTTTTCTTAGAAAATTTTCAAAGTCTATTTCTACAGGAAGTTCATATGGAATCATATCAGACCATTCAAATAACATCTTACTAACTTTCTCGGGCACATCAAGAGATTGATCTTCAATGAATTCCTTCACCTCTGTCAGAAGAAAAGTGTCAATAGTTTGCTACATAATCACTTGTGAAACCAACTCATCTACGACATCCATTTGTTCGGATAAATTGGTAGCTTTATTTGGTGGTGAAAGCTTTGGCTAATCATCAACTTCTTTAACAATCTCTTCATTATGCTATAAAAAATATCACCAAACTCTTCAGAAGCCATATTGACAATAGCTTCTTGCTTATTTTCTTTTAAAGCCGACTGCACCATATGAATAGGCCTTTGCGGCGTCCCTCAAAGGCAATAACATGTACCATGTATGTGTCTCATCATCAAAAGTAGCTTTTCTTTTTTAATCCATTTCATTCCCAGCACCACCATATGATCTTTCAGAGGAACAATGCTGCAATCAGCACCATTAACATATCTTCCTTGTTTGAATTGAATGTCAAAACCTTCTTCAGAATATTCACAATAAAGTTGATCTACAGAATCTCGCAAGATCTTTTCAATAAGCCCTGTGGAAATCCAATTCTCCTCGTACCTGTCACTAATTATAGCATTGATTGTCTTCTCAGAAAAGGATAACAAATCTATTCCTAATTTCAAGAACCGTCTCCAAGGCATTGCTTTGACAAGCTTTGTTCTCTCAAGCTTTGCTTTGATACCAAATTGATACAGGACGGCCTAGGGGCTCAGATGTCCCACGGGTAATGGGCCAAGGAGAACCCTCAAAGTGGTTCACTTAAGCTGGAAAAAATCTAGGAAAGATGAAATAGATATTCCAAATAACCTTAATCAGAACAAGTTGCTGGACAAAACTTACACACCCCAAAAATGGGGAATAGGATTACTTCAAATTTGACAAAGAGTTAGGTTAGGGTGTAAAGAGTAATCCTACAAAATTGCAAGTAAATCAGATAAGTATATAATACATATAAAAGAACAATCGGAACACAGACTTTTAGTAAACTAGAAAACAAAACATCAACTAAATAGAAAAGAAAAAAAAAACTTCGCTCAGCAATTCCAAAGAAAGGACAATAATAGAATAAGGAATTAGAAGCAGTAGTAGGTCATTCAGATGATTATTGAATGGGATTAATGACAGACACTTGTCTGAGATTAAAGAATACTGATACTGGTAAACAAAGAACTAAACAGAACAAGAACATGGACTAACGGGCCCTTTGATTAAACAGCAAGAAACTTTACAGGGTTTAAGTGCTTCACGAACTTATTTGTAGGGTAAATAAAACCCCATTGAAAGAATACAAAAAGCACCTCAAATTAGGAGGAGCGATTAGACAAAATCCCAAGCCAAGAAAGTTTGTCGGCAAGTTCTTGTAATACTCAGAACAAAGGCTGTTTGCAGCTCCTAACCTCCAGCAGATTTCATTCATTCAGGTGACTATTATTATGCTTGAAACTTCTAGCAACAACTTGACCTTCAAATCTCCAAGAACTCATGAACAGGTTCTAATCGCATGAAAGAAAGCAGTAACATAATGATGCAAGAATCAGCAAGAAACAAGAAGAAAACACCTAGAATCACTCTTGTGTTCCTAGGACTCCTACCTAGGGTTGGGACTCACTCAACCAAGCAGCAGTAGCAGACACTAATCAATATTCATTTATTCCTCCTCCAAAACTAATGTTACAAGAATTATTTATAGGCTCCAATAGATGGGGCATCCAACCCTATTGAACAAAATTACAATACTGCCCCTGTACAAAAAAGTCTGCACAGGCCCTTTAGTACTTCCTACCAACTTGACCAAAACCTATGAAACTTTAAAAAACACTAGAATAAGACCCGAAGATCAAAACCTAATGGACGAACCCCTTTGGAAAAGACAAAATACCAAACACCAAAAAAACCATGTAAACAATACATGACAATCATTGTTATGCTATTTTACATCAACTATAACGACCCCAAATTCAAGGCCTTATTTAGGCATGAATTCGGATCGCTACTATCGAAACTGAACATAATGCACTACAATTTTTTCGCATTTTACCTTAACCTATATGATACTTAGAAACTTAAACTTAAAACTTTAGACATAACATATGCAACAAAATAAGACTATCACTAACATCATAAACCTCAATGCAAAGCGGAAATAAGAACATAAATGTATGATCATTCCAGCCATCCATATCACAACCCTCCCATCATCGACATAGGGAGTGTAATCTCTAAACAAATCTTTAGAATATAAAAAGTACAACCCATAAAGTTTGAGTAGCAAACTACAACCATAGCCAATTTCCATCCCTGATCATATAACCAAAACCTGTTGGCCCTGAGTTGCTAAACAATGAACCATCAAAATTGAGCTTCAAGAATCCAATAGGAGGGACCCACACTTGCCTTAGTGACTACATCTCCAAAGGAAATGAGAAATGCTTGAAACCCAATATCTCAACAAATCATTAAGGGATAAGCCCTAAAACTCTTTAGCCACCATCAATCAAGAAGCCATATCAAAGAGAATGCCTTCATCCACCCCAAATGGCAATTTAAGCCGTATTTGATAACACTCTAAAAAAGTGATTCTTATATTCTTAGGTCCAAAAGAGTAATTCCGTAAAAAAAATGTTGTTTGGTAACATTAGATTCTTTCCACATATTCCATTCCCAAATTCCGTTTTGGAGTCACTTTTTAGAAGCTAGAAAAAGTCGTTTCTCCACTTCTAGTTCCTAATTCTTCTTCTTCTTTGCTGATTTTACTGCTTCATCATCATCATCATCACCATTATCAACATTTCAGTTTTTTTTCAAAAAAAATAAAAATAAATGCCAAACCAATGTGTTTCAGATTCTAGAATTGACTCCAGAGAATGCATTCTTGGTGTAATCTAGAATCAGGAATTGAGAGCTAAATTCATGGAGTGTTACCAAACACAACTTTACTCCTTCGAAAACCCTTCTATTTCTTTCCTTCCAAAACACCCCATGAGGAATCCCCTTCCAAAAGAATTTTCCCCAAGCACCACAAGTAGAAGAAAATTCATTAATAAAAGGGGCAAGACACCCTTAAAGTCAATAGAAGACCACTATAACAACACACTAGGGAAAAAAATCTCCCCACCAAAAAGCCAAAAACTAACAAGGTCCATTCCCTAACAAAACAAAGCAAAGGAAAGCCAAGACTAGACCCCCCAAAACCCCATATCCCAACCAACCCCCAACCTAGCCCTATAAACTCCCTCCACCTCCTTCCCAACTACACCCTATTCACCTCTCATTCCCCTATAACAACTAGGGAACCATCTCCTTAAGCTATCCTTTGCTTTTTTGTGCATTCTATATGCCAACTCTCTATGATCTTGAAAAACACCAAATCGACCACATTATCACTATTGGCACCATCCTCTAGAGGCTTTCCCCTTCTCTAATGAATGACACGGTCTTCTAGTTCGAAAGTAGCACCATCAAGTTCGAAAAAGTCTCAAATTTCTTAATCATTTCTAATCACACCTCCCTAGAATAAGAACAATGAATCAAGTTAGATATAAACTCTACCTCCCCATAACACGAGACAAATATTTGCAAAAATTAACGCTCTCTTCATACAATTATCCAATGTCATAATCATCCAATGTCAAAATCATACCAAGCACTTCTATCCAGGTAAAGAATTGCACCTTCGAAGGAATCTCCTTACAAGGGACTCCACTTGGTGACCCACAATAAGCATATTGAAACAAGTTCCAACCTCGAAAATTCCTACACAAACTCACAAGAATTAACATTGGTGAAGGGAAAAACTCAATTTGCTAATATTTTAAGTTTTGAGGTGACAGGTTGGCCACCAAAATATTTAGGATTACCCCTAAGAGCCATCCTAAACCAGTGAAGTTATGGGACCCTAATGATGGAAAAATTCACTAAAAATTTGCACAGTGTCACCAAGGAGCATAATCACATTGAGCAAATCCACCTTCAACAAAGCTCCCATAAACTTTTTTAAAACAATTAAAAACAAACAAATATTTTCTTTGATAAAAGATACTAAAAATGGTTATAAATAAAGTAGGTCAAAATTTAGGTCAATAAAGCAAGAAAAATATTAAAAAAGATTTACAATCGAAATAACTAAGGAGATTCTCATTCCCTAGGAATCCCACTCAGTCATCAGATTTAAGTATAATTTGCAATTTGATACATAGGGTTTTGGTAATACAATTAGGTTAACCTTCAATGTTCTTGAAAAAGTATTAGCTAGATTCTTCCTCTATTTAACCCCTTTTATTAGATCTGATGTCATTTAAGGAAATAGAGAAATTATGGAGGGACTTATGGTTAAGTTCAAAATTCCTTCGTTTTTATTACTCAAGTCTTCACAAAGGTAAACCCATCTCTAATTGTGTTTCCTCATATTCATCGAGGTTATCATGGGACTTCAGTTTCACTTGGGCTTGAGAGAGTTCAAGTTTGAGGATGGCCTTTATTAGCACCTAATTTTGGCACAAGTGTCGAAGTATCCTTTTATTGGGCAGAACTTACCTTTTCCAAGGACTTTAGGCTTTCCCCAATACTTTGGTGATTGAAAGACTAATCTTGCATCTTGTAAAATGTAACAATTGATACATCCGATTACGATAATTCTCATTAAATTAGATTAACAAGACAATGACAATCCTGGGTTAAGGTCTACCAAATGACATGAAAAAATTTTGATTTCCCTTTGGGAGACAAATGTGATGTCATTTAAAGCCCTGGAAATGGAATCCAATGAAAAATAGTGAGTGCGATGTCCGGTGAGCAAGAAAAGCGGATGCACTAGCACGTTCGGAAGGGTCAAAAACTCTAAAAAACCCGAAATCACCTTAAATGGATACCTCTAAATTCACTGATAATAGACATTTAGGGTTTTTAAGCACTGAAATACTGTTTTTACTGAAACGGTATCTTTCGATGACAGTTCCCTAGACTTGATTTTTGGTCAACCAAAAATCATAGATGTTTTTAGCACTGTCCCTAAGATTAACATATCAAAAGACAATGTCACGGGAGTTTGGTAAGACCTCTTTTTAGGACCACAATGTCACAGTCACCAGAAACCTCTGAAATTGTATCTTTTAGTCTATAGTGACATTTGACCAAGCGACCATCAATTCAATTGTTGGATATACTAAAATATCATAAGACTTATAGACCTCAAAGGACAACCCTAGGGACACATCCTAGGTAATGCATTTAGGCACTTTTTCCGGCTAATGGACGTAGATTTAGTCACGTAAACCAGCATATTTTATCAAATATTTTTTATACGCATATCCAAAATGGGAGCCGTTTGCTCCATTCAATGCAAAATAATTAGATATACTTAACTGTATTCCGATTTAGTCAAATCCATCCTCTAACCCGTCTAATTGATAAATTGTCAATTTCCTAATATTACAAAATTAACGGTGGACCCCATTAGATGACCTTGAAATTCACACCATAGGACCGTCATGTCAAATAAATCCATGATAACAAAAATGATTGAAATCAGAGACCTCCAAGAAAGTCAATCATAGAAATGTGTAGTGAGGTACAAAGGTGCACTTATACTGAACCAAAAACCAACAACTTTCTAGAATGTGATTTATGTTTTATCCCAAAAATATTCTTTGAATATGCCTTGTACAGTGTCTAAAAGTATATCTTTCATACACCTAATTATCTCCTATTATATACACTATCAAGGACTTGGTTTGCTTTATGACCGTTCCTTATCTAGTAATTACTAAAGCATGTCATTACATGTGTATTAAAGTGGATACTTAAACTTAAGCTTACTTAGAACTAATCATCAAAAACTCTATAAAGGGATCCCCTTCTCATATTTTCATCCCTCTAAGCCTTAGAAAAACTCTAGAAAATCTCTCTAGAATTCTAAGCCCTAATACCTTAAGGAAGCTCTACAAAAATCTCTCCCCATCTCCAACAACCTTAAAGAAATTTTAACATTTCTCTAACAAACCCCTCTCCTCTCTCCACTTCCCTTTTTCTCATTCTATTTTCTTTTTCTTTTTTTCTTTACCCCTTTAAAAGAAGTAGAACCTAAAGGAAGTGTTGCCCACATATAAAGGATACAGAGGACCTAGACAAACATCATAGGAGGTACTCCTCCTAGGACTTTAATAAAATCAATTTTTATTTGTTTTCTAATATAAATATATATATTTTTTTTTCTTTACTTGCTTTCTACTATAAATGTCTTTACTTTTCTTTACTTGTTTTCTAGTATAAATTTTCTTATTTCTAGTATAAATGTTTTTACTTTTATTTACTTGTCTTTTGGTACAATTTTTTTTTATTTTTTATCTTTACTTGTTTTTTTAGTGTAAATGCCTTTACTTTTCTTTACTTGCTTTCTAGTGTAAATTTTCTTCTATCTAGTGTAAATGTTTTTACTTTTTGTTACTTGCTTTCTAATATAAATTTTTTTTCTTTTTTTCTTTACTTGTTTTCTAGTGTAAATGCCTTTACTTTTCCTTAATTTATAATATAAATTTTCTTCTTTCTAATGTAAATGTTTTTAGTTTTCTTTACTTGCTTTATACTATAAATTTTCTTTATTTTTTTCTTTACTTGCTTTCTAGTGTAAATGTCTTTACTTGCTTTTTATGTAAATGTCTTTCTATTTTCTTTATTTGCATTCTAGTATAAATGTTTTTTTACTTTTCTTTATATATTTTCTAGTGTAAACATCTTTATTTTTTTTTAGATTAGTTTACAAGCTTTCAAAAATAGTTGTCAAGCTTTTTAATGCATCTTTTGTTATCTCCACTCTTGGCATACACCCATTGGTCATATGGAAAGTTTGACCCTCTTTTATGGAAAGTGAATGTAT